>VMBQ01003623.1:0-85586 GCA_007657795.1 Dreissena rostriformis
TGGAGTGTTTACGCATGCGGTAGTCGAAAAAGTGTTAGCAAAGTATGAATTTGCCAACTGTCTTAAATGAATACGCATTGTTCTAGATGCACATTAGCAAAAAAAAACACTATTCTCTTTACAAAGAGTAACAAGTTTATTACTGAACGTATTCGTCTGCCGTTATGCGATAATCGTTGCGGTAGATTGTAAATAGATCAATCAGACTCAGGCATATTAATATTATTTTACAGGTCCTACCCTTGACCTATTCGCGATATAATATTTACCGTTATATAAGCATCACAAAGTTATGTATACATTTTGTGATGGTTCGATAATTTGTCAAAGAAATCATAGTTCCGGTACTGGACCAAGGGGTGGACGGTCATGATTGCATTTGACGCGGTCAGAGAACATCCCGTTATATGATAGATTTTCCTGTTTTCTATTCCGATTTGTCTGAATTAAATATGGTAAAAGTGTTTGTCGACGATCTTGAATTTGTTTTGGAAACTTGTCGCTTATGTGGAGGTTACTGTTTTCTGGTTGTATCGTGCCGCTGATGTAACGGTCGCTTTGTCACCATAAATAAAACTTGGCAACTATCGATCTTTACACGTTGATAAGGCTCTATTCTATGCGCTATGTCGATTTACGTTTGTGAAGCTGCGCTTTCATTGTTTTCATTATTTTCACAAAACATTTTGGACTTCCGTTCTATAAAGCTTGTTTCTTCATCAAATACAGAAAAACACAAATTGTCATGCATTGATCTTTCTTGGAGATCGATAATGGTTTCGTTTAGGTCAATGTTTCCGAAGATAAGGCATCAATAGTTGTTTACATATCATCACTTGTATTTCTCTCAAACGAATGGCTTATATCAACATCCGAAATCCTTTTGTCGGACTAAGCAAATTTATATTCTAAACGAGTGTACGTCAGTTGCGATTTGGTCCAATTTTGATAGTTTTCATCGCATTTGCTTCAAATCTATAGATTTGATATTATTTAAATTACTGCGGATTTTTTATACATATTTGTTTGCGCTTTGTTTTGCGATACTGACCCTAACATGTCAGGGAATTGCTTAGCACTCTGCTGGGCCAGATATTGGAGATGGGGCGGCATAAAAGTTCCTGTAGCAGTTTGGGTGTAATATAGTGGCGGCGATGTTGCTGTTGGATTACTGGCTGTTGGCATATGGGTTGCCATTATGTGCCCTTTGTCGTGGTGTTCATAATCATAATACGGAGACGCCTCTGCCTTGGATTTGTTTAAAGTAAAAATAGAAAACCACTTACCTCTTACTATATCGTTTACAAAGATATATTTCATGAAATCAAATAAGTCGGGAAGTCATATGTAGTGTTATTCTGTGGACAAATTTAACACTGTTCATATGTTATAAGTATTATTATATAATATCTGGGCATTTGATAATCGTTACTTCAGAATATAATATGTAACGTTGTGCATACATCAGATTAGAATCAAAATATAGTTTTTAGCGCGAGTATTCTCATAGGCTGAGTTAGCAGATGGAGAAAACCTTAATTCTCTACAACAAGGAAGGCTAGATTTCTTCCTTGTCACAGGTAGTTTTTTTAACATATATATGACAATCATAACTTTTAATTAAATGTTATGATGTAAACGATGTTTAGGGACGGTCAATAATGCTTTATTTATTTGTATTTGATTTAGTATACATTATGTATTATTTTCCTTTATACAAAATTGACTCATTGAATACTACTGACAATAACTTGATACAATTCACTGTTGATGACCAATTATTTTAGAAAACCCTGCTGATGGAGATTAGACGCAAAACAATATTTTTGTCGTCTTATAAATGGAGGACGGAGAAGAAAATATAAAAAAGTCTTGTCAAAATTTGAGGAACTAGAAAAGTAATTAGTAAATCACATTTTTAAGGAGCTTACTCTGAAATAACTTTGAAATACGAGATGTAAGAATGCGAAGGTATTTTATTAGATCGCGATCAAAGAGAATCGATCAATTTGAAAACCCTACATAATTCTTTTTAAATTAAGAAAAGGAACATTAAGCTAGCAAAACAATACCTTATATAGTAAACGATGTTTACCAAGGCATAACTGACAACAATGACATTTTAAACGAAAAAATCAATGAAATTACACTTATGAAGCTGCAAACAAAGAAAATATGTATAATTGTGATTTGTTTTGATGATCTCAAGAGAATACGGTCACAAACATTAGGTTATGACCAATGTAAAACGTCAGATGACTTGTTGGCATTAGGCTTAATATCAGAAACATCAAACACAGACGTATAATATCGGTCCTGGTATATCGTTAGCGAACGCATGGCTTTAATGAGAGATTAACCTAATTGTGTCGTCAAAGGCATATTCAGCCCTGATTAATACACGTTGAATCTTTATTGTTTAATGCGGGTCTGTTCAAGTTCCTGCACGTAACGCAAGGTTGACAGTTGTTCCTTTACACACGTTGTGAACCAGACATACAAATAATAGCAAATATTCGTTTTTTAACTTTGGATTACAGAGGCCACCATTTTAACGTTTGTTATGCAGTTTAACATACGTTTCACGTGCTGTATAAGCCAATCATTATAGTTGCCTACATAATCGGAGCCCTGCAATATTCTAAGAAATTGGCCACGCTATATATGGATGATGATCTCAAGCAAAATATTTTAAATTATACTGTAAACGATTCTAAAAATTTATATTATGAAAGAGTATCCCAGAAGTTGTGATTGCGTGTAGAACGTTCAACATGCAGACAGTATATGCATATCATTTTCTTTTAGTTTAATTTAAGTTTAAATAATATGGCCCTAAATAATAACTGACAATAAACTTAAATATAGACTGTCTAAATATAGAAACGATCGCCATGAATACAATGTCAATATAATTTTGCGACATTAAAACAACAGTACAGGCACTCGTTAAACACACAAAATGCAAATCTTAGGTTATGCGGCGGTCAAAATAAAAGCGTCGTTAACCTACTCAATGCAGATTGCTTAATAATGAGTTCTGACTGTAGGCTTAACTGTCTTTTCTTAAGTAAATGCCTGTTTAATGAATGAGCTAAGGGTTGAATATAGTGAAGCTAAAGAGACTTTTTACACCTGACAAACACATACACGTGATTTCCGCGCTGTTATTGCTGAAATCCCCATTATCGTTTTAATAGTTACATTAACGAGTGTGTAATAGTCGGTTAGATAACGCGTGTATGTTACGGTCAATTGCATAATTCAAGGTCAAATGTTTTAGAGAAAACTGTCTGGTTTTAAGTTTTGTTTCATTAATCTAGAAATTATTCCCCCAATAAGATGGCATCTTGCCTGGTTTGTGCTTGACACTAAAAAGCCTACTTATTTGTTAACTTTCAAACCTAAATAATGAATAACCCTGTTGGCAGATGTTTTAGGTAGTTTTTGGTTGGTTATTTTAACAGTTTTTTCTCGTATACTTAAATAAACGGGTTACTGAGAATAGACAAAAATCCGTGTTCAGTTGCCTTTAAATAACTGAGGGGCTTTGGTGTCCAAAGTGTTAAGCCCTACCGTTGTTAGAGAAGTGTACACTTCTCTTTTATTTTGTCTTCATGTATTAATCATCAATTAAATGTGTTTCAAACACAAGTTTATTAATCCATCAAATGAGAGATTCCCGATTAAATTGACTACATGACTTAAAAAAGACGTATTTGTAAAGACATTTATACTTCATGAAACAACAAAAAAATGAAACAATGTTCACCGATGATAACGCCAACAACCAATATTGCCTCGCGATACGTGTAAATCGATTAACCGATTGATTAGTTGTGCGTTTTGTTAAGTTGAGCCGGTTACAGATGGAAGACGGAAAGGGAACTTTAATAGCAATTACCATCTATGAAATGTTCATAGATCGTACGAATATGGCCTTGTGTTTTTATATGTGTATTTTTGCACTTGCCAATTGTTACAATTAAATGAAATCAATGTTAAACAAACCCTTGTTTCCAGTTATAATCATAATAATAGTTTGTAACATATCATTAATTTCAAAAGTGTTTCAAGTTCGTCTATATACCGATTATGAATAAGAATCATTGTATAAAGCGATTTTAATAATGTACGCGTTTTTTCAATTAAATATTCAGTTTGAAAACGATTTTCAGTGGGATTACATTTGAATGAAGAACAAAGCATGAAATAATACACACCATAATTGACACTCTATTTGCAAATTACATTCACATTAAACTGTCTTCAAAAGACATCAAAATGCCAGAACATTTTTAGATAAAACTGTCGAAAACAAACCTTCAGATGCGACGTCGAGTTGCAATTTCAATTTAAATAATATTTGCCTAGAGAATGGAAGAAATGTTGTTCTTGGATTGTTAAATAGTGTACGTTTTAATAAGGAAAAAAACGTTGATTAGATAAGCAGTTNATTCGTAGATTAATGAAAACTCAAAATATATCGTCAGATGCATTAACAAATGTTTTAATTTCGGAAGAAAATAGCTGAGCAATACGTTAAACGGTTTATTTTAAATGGCAAATCAATGATGACTTCTGGGTCGTGGCTGCACAACTTCGACCTCAAAACGTCAGTCAAAAATTTAAAAAGTGTTGCCCACTTTCGTGTAGTCTCCAAATAAGATTAGAGATATTGTTTTACAAAAAAAGACTAGTCTATTCTCTGATGAATCTATCCTTATCGAATGATAAAGTACATATGTCGCCGTGGCGTAGTTGATATGGTGTCCGCCTATCGATCGGGAGGTCTCGTGTTCGATCCCCCCTGTGGAAGCGTTCTCCCCAATAGCCACCAAGTACTAGTCCCATGAAACGGACTCGAGAGCGTTTCAAATAAGTAGTAAGTACTTTAATTACAATTGAGCTAAACATAAATAGGTTTTAACTAAAATAAAGTGAATTCGCTGGATTTGTTGCATACAGGTCCATTTACATTTAAAATTCTGGAATGAAATAACGCAATACATTAAGCGTAAACATATTCCACTGTAGATAGCGACTTTACTTTTGGTCGTTAAAAATAAAGTTTTCTTTCGCCAGTTTTTATTTTGGCATATATATACGCAAATTTTACATGTTGTTAAACTTGAATTTGAGTTTTAAATTACTTTAAGTGTTTAACTGGAGAAACTTAAGTTCGACACAAAATGAACAAACAACCGTTAGTCGATGACGGAAGTTGACGTTAACAGAACTTTAAAGGCTATTGCAATAAAACGCTGCTTGAAGGTAACCGTTCATCAAAACGTTGTTCAACTGATATTAAATAACGGTGAGACGCGATGCTTAAGTCAAGATATTTCGCGCTGATTTCTATATAATTCTTACTTTTCAATATAACTTTGATTTTTTCCAAATATAAAACAAACTGGTTTGTTTCGAGTTATTACATAGTGGTTGCTTTGGATACCACTGATTATGCGTGGAGGTGAAGAAAATGAAATCAAAGATATGCATCAAACACTCGTGTTTCTTATTTTATAAAATGGAATGAGCAACAATATTTAGAAAATTTATAAAACGTCCCTCGTACAAAATGAATGTGTGATTACTTAAGCATGCATGCGATTCCATTTTCCCTAATCTCAATATTTCTGAAACTCATAAGAAAAGCTACTGTTGCAATCATTGCAGCATTACAAACAATATTTGCAAAGTCTCAATGTCTAGAATTAGTGTCCTGGAAAATTCGGATTGTCATAAGCAGAAATAAGATAGACAGACATGCTTCCAAAAAAGGTTATTATTCTCAGAAATTTGCAAATCGGTATGACAGATGATTTACAATTTTCCTGAAATGAAACCTTCTGTTTGATATCAAATTTTCCTTACATGTCTAATCAAAAACACCGATCTTTGAAGATTATATGAGTAGGTTTAATATGTTCACTATGTAATCCTTCGATAATATTGACTTGTGGTGTACGCAGAGCTTTCTTTTCACAGTCTCAAGAAATAAATGTATGCTTTGCTTTCACACTGGAATCGTACATTAAATGTTAAGAACTAGATCAATGAGACATAAACTGATAATTGTAAATACAACCATGAGTATTGTTTGTAACGCACATAGAAAACTTTGAAACTAAACAATATTCTGTGAAAGTGAACACACCCAATCGGAAACCAAATCAAAAATTGACCAGGCCTAAAATTATATTAACGTAGCCTTCCTTTGTTGTCATGACAAAACAAACAATGGTGTCAATAACAACTGACACAAACTCAAATATAGACGGTCTAAATATAGAAAATATCGCAATGAATGAAAGGTTAATATAATTTTGCGGCATGTAAACAATATGACAGCCAATCGTTAAACACAAAAATGAAAATCTAAGGTAATGCGGCGGAAACGATAAAAGCTTCATTAACCTACTCAATGCAGATTGCTAAATAACGAGTTCTGACCCTTGGCGTAACTGCCTTTTCTAAAGCAAATGCATTTTAATGAATGTGTATAGGTTTGAATAATTTTAAGCTAAAGATACTTTGTACAAACGAAATGCATATACACGCGATATATCTGCTATTGCTGCAATCCCGATAAGCGTTTTGATATTTTTTATACGATTGTGTAATAGTTAGTTAGATAACGCATGTATGTTACGGTCAATATCATATGTCAAGGTCAAATGTTTAAGAAAGTAATGTCCGGTTTTTTAGGTATTGTTTCATAAACCTAGAAATAATTCCCACGCAGAGACGGCTTCTTGCCTGCTTTTTTGCTTGACGCTTAAAAAAGCCTACTAACATATGAACTTTAAACTTTAATTACAAAACACCTAGTTGGCAGATGTTTCATGTAGTTTGTGATTGGTTATGTTTATGCTTTTTCGTATCCTTTAATAAACGGATAACTGGGAATATACCAAAATCCGTGTACAGTTGCCTTTAAATAACTTATGAACTATGGGCTTTGGTGTTCAGAGTGCTAAGCCTGTGAGGGTAGATCAGCTGTAAGATAACACGATAACATGACAATAAATACATGTCTACATGTATTAATTAATTTCAAATGACGTATATTAATACATCGAATGAGTGATTACCGATTAAAAGTGACAACATGGCTGAAAGTGTCGTATTTTTGAAGACATTTATACTTCATGAAATCTAAAAATTCTAACAATGCACACCGATGATAACGCCAAAAACGAATATTGTCTAGCGAAAGTGTAAATCAATTTATTGATTCATTAGTTGTGTATTGTTTTATGTTCCGCTGTTTTCTGCTGGAAGACGGAAAGGGCATTTTATCGCAATTACCATCCGATGAACCTAATGATCACAGAACGTGCGAATATGGTCTGTTTGCTAGTTCAAATTGTTAGTATTAAATAAACTAAATGTCATACACACCTTCGTTTCCAGTTATATTCATAATAATAGTTTGTAACATATAACTTATTTCCAAGTTTTACAGGTTCGTCTCAATACCGATAAAGAATAAGAATCATCGCTGTATAAAGCGATTTTTATAATGCACGTTTTTTAATTTAAATATTCAGATTGAAAACGATTTTGCCGTAGGATTACAATGAAATGTAGAACAAAACATGCACTAAGAATACCAAAATTGACATTCCATTTGCAGTTTGCATTTATTTTTTAACATTAAACTGTTCACAAAAGACATAACAATGCCAGACCATTTTTCGGTTAAACTGTCAAAAACAAACCGTCGGATGCGATGTGGAGTTTCAATTTCAATTGTATTTCTCTCAAACGAATGGCTTATCTCAACATCCGAAATCCTCTTGTCGGACTAAGCAAATTTATATTCTAACGCAATTACTCTCCATTCAACGATTGATAGCTTACCCGAGATGTAGTGTACGTCAGTTGCGATTTGGTCCAATTTTGATAGTTTTCATCGCATTTGCTTTTGTATAGATTTGATGCTATTTAATTTACTGTGGATTTTTTATACGTATTTGTTTGCGCTTTGTTTTGCGATACTGACCCTTACATGTCAGGGAATTGCTTAGCACTCTGTTGGGCCAGATATTGGAGATGGGGCGGCATAAACGTTCCTGACGCAGTTTGGGTGTAATATAGTGGCGGCGATGTTGCTGTTGGATTACTGGCTGTTGGCATATGGGTTGCCATAATGTGCCCTTTGTCGTGGTGTTCATAATCATAATACAGAGACGCCTCTTCCTTGGATTTGTTAAAAGTAAAAATAGAAAACCACTTACCTCTTACTATATCGTTTACAAAGATATATTTTATGAAATCAAATAAGTCAGGAAGTCATATGTAGTGTTATTCTGTGGACAAATTAAACACTGTTCATATGTTATATGTATTATTATATAATATCTGAGCATTTGATAATCGTTACTTCAGAATATAATATGTAACGTTGTGCATACATCAGATTAGAATCAAAATATAGTTTTTAGCGCGAGTATTCTCATAGGCTGAGTTAGCAGATGGAGAAAACCTTAATTCTCTACAACAAGGAAGGCTAGATTTCTTCCTTGTCACAGGTATTTTTTTTTACATATATATGGCAATCATAACTTTTAATTAAATGTTATTATGTAAACGATGTTTAGGGACGGTCAATAATGCTTTATTTATTTGTATATGATTTAGTATACATTATGTATTATTTTCCTTTTTTACAAAATTGACTCATTGAATACTTCTGACAATAACTTGATACAATTCACTGATGATGACCAATTATTTTAGAAAACCCTGCTGATGGAGATTAGACGCAAAACAATATTTTTTTCCTCTTATAAATGGAGGACGGAGAAGAAAATATAAAAAAGTCTTGTCAAAATTTGAGGAACTAGAAAAGACATTAATAAATCACATTTTAAAGGAGCTTACTCTGAAATAACTTTGAAAAACGAGATGAACAGATGCGAAGGTAATTTATTAGATCGCGATCAAAGAGAATCAATCAATTTGAAAACCCTACATAATTCTTTTTAAATTAAGAAAAGAAACATTAAGCTAGCAAAACAATACTTTATATAGTAAACGATGTTTGCCAAAGCATAACTGACAACAATGACATTTTAAACAAAAAAAAACAATGAAATTACACTTATGAAGCTGCAAACAAAGAAAATATATATAATTGTGATTTGTTTGATGATCTCAAGAGAATACGGTCACAAACATTAGGTTATGACCAATGTAAAACGTCAGATGGCGTGTTGGCATTAGGCTTAATATCAGAAACATCAAACACAGACGTCCGTATTTTGCATGGGAAATCCAAAAACGCATTGTTATCCATCCATTTTATATCAACCTTGAAAAACATTGCATGGTTTCCAATGCATTAGGTAAATGACAAAGGTGGTTTATGTCCCTAAAAATGAATTCAGAAGGCTTCATTTACAGGCCACAAAGCACGATGCTGGATTTAAATTGCCTCTATATTATTGTGTGTGTTTTTTTTTTATAATTTTGTTTCATTTATTGCCGTATCATTGTTGACATGTATTTGTCTTACGTGAGTTAAAACATCAATATTGAGGTGAGTGGTAATACATAGGTTTCCATCCAGCACGTAATTACTTACTATAGTGTCAGCATATGTAAATACTATTTATTTCACATATCACGTATCAACACGGAACGTGTTATATTATATTCACATATTGAGTATAAAAACATATGATGCACCCTCAGGACAGGCTCGTTAAGCAATATACAAGCTGAAATCAAATTTACGTAAATACCCATATACATGTATAACTGTTAATCATAGACTTGAGCTTTTTAATAAGCTTATTTAACCTTTTCTAAGCTATGGTTGTGAAGTATGGTGATTAAATAAAAGTGTTCAGATTGAAAGAATACAAATACGATACTGTAAACAAGTGTTAGGTGTGAGGTTGCAAACACAAAACAAAATTCGTTTATGGAGAGCTTGGGCATGTACCGTTACTGAATAAACGTATCATTTGTGTTTTAAAGTACTGGTTGAAAATATTACAATCTGATAATGTCAAGTTCATAAAAATCGTTGATGATATGTCATTACATGATCATGATATACACCCAGAAAACAAGTTTTGGGTTAAATCTCTCAAGGATTTATTAGACAGATTAGGATTAAGTGAAGTGTGGGTTTTTCAATGGATAGGAGATATCAATAAAGTTTGTTCATAAGCTAAACAACGAATAACTGATATGTTGTTTGCAAACCTGGTCAAGTGAAAAGGAAAACACGACCAGAGGTACAAGTTATAGCCTATACTGTGTCTTTAAGTTCCAACCATATTTAAGTATAGTTAATGTTTCAGAATTGCATCAACTCGTTTTAAATTATCTGCCCACAGACTTCAAGTGGAAGCAGGGAGATGGTACAAGCCTGAAAAATACAGTTTTAAAACAGAAAATGCAAACACTCTAAAATTCTTGAAGACGAATTTAATTTGTTACTTGAATGTCCACTGTTTATTTATTCACGTAAGAAGTATTTAAATAAATATTATTGGAAAAAACACAAACATGATCAAGTGTATTGAACTCGTACAGACTGACAATAAGAAAGGGGGACGAAATCTATCCCTTTTTGTTTTTTAAGCTTTTTTTTATTGAGAGGTGACTTGTATTATCCATAGTTGCTCTCCATGTACTTCATTTTTGTATCTACTTAATATAAAAATACAAACACGATATACTGTATACAAATTAATTGTATTAAGATTTTGATCTAGGTTCTGTTTAAAATTCTGTACGTCATTGACTATCTGTGAATATAATGTGTTGTAATATGTGTGTACTCGTGGGATTAAAGCCTAACGTATGTTGAAATAAACTCTATAATATACCAACGTTTTCATTTGAACGGCGAGTTGCCTGGGTACTTGCATTTTCCATCTATAAACCTGTTCAGAGGGAGTTATTCACACCCAATCACATCTCTAAAACGTTTATATTTTTCACAATATCTCGAATATATGACATTGGATATTGTCTACTAAGTTATTATTTCGTATGCGATGAAAAACGAGAACTAGCAATGCTAAATGAGAGTATACCCAATGACATTTAGTACAAAATGTACTAAGTAACACATAATGAAAATGTCAAAACAAACAGTTAAACATTTATCAAATAAATATCCGGTCCTGGTATCTCGCTTGCGCACGCTTGGCTTTAATGAGAGATTAACCTATTTGTGTCGTCAAAGGCATATTCAGCCCTGATTAATACACGTTAAATCTTATTTGTCTAATGCGGGTCTGTTCAAGTTCCTGCACGTAACGCAAGGTTGACAGTTGTGCCTTTACATACGTTGTGAACCAGACATACAAATAATAGCAAATATTCGTTGTTTAACTTTGGATTACAGAGGCCACCATTTTAACGTTTGTTATGCAGTTTAACATACGTTTCACGTGCTGTATAAGCCAATCAGTAGAGTTGCCTGCACAATCGGAGCATTGCAATATTCTAAGAAATTGGCCACGCTATATATGGATGATGATCTCAAGCAAAATATTTTAAATTATACTGTAAACGATTCTGAAAATTTATATTATGAAAGAGTATCCCAGAAGTTGTGATTGCGTGTAGAACATTCAACATGCAGACAGTATATGCATATCATTTTCTTTTAGTTTAATTTAAGTTTAAATAATATGGCCCTAAATAATAACTGACAAGAAACTTAAATATAGACTGTCTAAATATAGAAACGATCGCCATGAATATAATGTCAAACTAATTTTGCGACATTAAAACAACAGTACAGGCACTCGTTAAACACACAAAATGCAAATCTTAGGTTATGCGGCGGTCAAAATAAAAGCGTCGTTAACCTACTCAATGCAGATTGCTTAATAATGAGTTCTGACTGTAGGCTTAACTGTCTTTTCTTAATGAGTTAAGGGTTGAATATAGTGAAGCTAAAGAGACTATTTCCACCTGACAAACACATACACGTGATTTCCGCGCTGTTATTGCTGAAATCCCCATTATCGTTTTAATAATTACATTTACGATTGTGTAATAGTCGGTTTGATAACGCGTGTATGTTACGGTCAATATCATCATTCAAGGTCAATTGGTTTAGAGAAAACTGTCTGGTTTTAAGTTTTGTTTCATAAACCTATAAATTATTCCCCCAATAAGATGGCATCTTGCCTGGTTTGTGCTTGACACTTAAAAGCCTACTTATTTGTTAACTTTCAAACTTATATAATGAATAACCTTGTTGGCAGATGTTTTAGGTAGTTTTTGGTTGGTTATTTAAACAGTTTTTTTCTCGTATACTTAAATAAACGGGTTACTGAGAATAGACCAAAATCCGTGTACAGTTGCCTTTAAATAACTGAGGGGCTTTGGTGTCCAAAGTGTTAAGCCCTACCGTTGTTAGAGAAGTGTACACTTATCTTTTATTTTGTCTTCATGTATTAATCATCAATTTAATGTGTTTCAAACACAAGTTTATTAATCCATCAAATGAGAGATTCCCGATTAAAATTGACTACATGACTTAAAAAAGACGTTTTTGTAAAGATATTTATACTTCATGAAACAAAAAAATGAAACAATGTTCACCGATGATAACGCCAACAATCAATATTGCCTCGCGATACGTGTAAATCGATTAACCGATTGATTAGTTGTGCGTTTTGTTATGTTGAGCCGGTTACAGCTGGAAGACGGAAAGGGAACTTTTATAGCAATTACCATCTATGAAATGTCCATAGATCGTACGAATATGGCCTTGTGTTTTTATATGTGCATTTTTGCACTTGCCAATTATTACAATTAAATGAAATCAATGTTAAACATACATAATAATAGTTTGTAACATATTATTAATTTCAAAAGTGTTTCAAGTTCGTCTATATACCGATTATGAATAAGAATCATTGTATACAGCGATTTTAATAATGTACGCGTTTTTTCAATTAAATATTCAGTTTGAAAACGATTTTCAGTGGGATTACATTTGAATGTAGAACAAAGCATGAAAAATTACACACCATAATTGACACTCTATTTGCAAATTACATCCACATTAAACTGTCCGCAAAAGACATCAAAATGCCAGAACATTTTTAGATAAAACTGTCGAAAACAAGCCTTCAGGTGCGACGTCGAGTTGCAATTTCAATTTAAATAATATTTGCATAGAGAATGGAAGAAATGTTGTTCTTGGATTGTTAAATAGTGTACTTTTTAATAAGAAAAAAAACGTTGATTAGATAGGCAGTTGATTAAGATGACATTCTTTAACGAAAACAAACGTTTGCCAAAAGCGGCAACAACCGGTTGACGCATATACATGGAATATAAGGCATGTCTTAGAACTTTTCTGGGCATAGATTAGCTGGACAACCGTGGCTCATTGCGTGTTTAATCAACTGGAAGGATAACAGTGTGTTGTAAGTCAAATATTGATACGATTGCCATAAACTTGTATAATGTTTAACTCCACCTTCCAAGTGTGGTAGATAAAGGTATTATTTCTCAAGTACGTTTGTATTGTTCAGAGTAGTACCAATATTACAACAATGTTAAACGGTGTAATTTCATATACCAATTACATTCATTGTGCTTCAATTTAAAGACGTTGCGAATCTGAATATCCGATCAGTGTATGCGTATTATATCACATTTAACAACAATTGAGCGCCCTATATTGATATTTTCAATCTGAAATAAATACAGCTTAAGCACTTTCTGTTTGACAACCTATTTCCGGTAAACAAATAGGAAACGTCTGGTGTTGTATCGTTCGTGACGAGCGCTAGTAGACGCTGTAAGAGTTGAGATACTTACCGGATCTAAGGTTAATTGAATTGCTACACTATGATAAAGGAATATGAACGTCAAGTGACACCAACAGATACACGGGGTCGGTTACCATTCAGTCGTTTTTTGCATAAAATGACCATTAGCATATACAATACCACACATAACATACATAACATAAACATGATTAAAAGAAATTTTCTATTTAATTTGTGTTAAAATAAGATATGGTTACAATTCTTATAAGTTATGTTCGAATTTAGCCTATAGAGAATAGTATATATTTTGAATTATCTTATATATTCTATCATTTAATATGTACATCTTTAATTTCCAAATTAACGATGAAGAGCATGACGGATGCTTTTTCTAAATCGATGTTTGCTGACCATTATTGAAACGATGATTGCAATATGAAAACTTGATGAGTGTTATTGTAGTTGTTTAAAAAAAAACAGATCTCTTTTAGGAATATATGGCATTTATTTTGTAAAATTGACATTTGTCAATCTGTGAACATTATTATTTGAAATATCTGATATAAATTATTCGGCATTCAATCAGATCAAATTAGACATTTAAAACCTGTATAAACTTTTACTTTCAACAAATAACGTTTGTTCAAAATGAACAGATACCTATAGGAACATAACTAACACAGTACCTGTACTCAATAGATGCCAAAACTATCTGCAAAATATTCAATTTGCTTTAGGCTGTTCATTTAGTTCATAAGATATGGATTGACTGTTAAATGTTATGTACTAGCACAAGTGCATAAAAACACATTCGCAAAACTTTTAACAAAACAATGGGACATCTAAGACATATGTGCACTAGCGAAATAATAGCAGTTATCTGACGTTTGTCTAATCATTGATTTTAAATTTACACGCGTAGGATAGTGTCCATTAACATGCAGACAAAAGGTTACTTCTCCATTTCTGAGATGTTTATTTTAGAAAGCCGTGGGTGTCAAATCATCAATACCTTGCGCTAGCGCTTATAACTGTAACACGTCTGGGCTGTATTTTCATTCGCGCCTGTCGTCACAGGCCGTTCAATACGCTATGTGTGCGGATAATCTGTTTGAAAAATGTATAAAACATAATTCTTTTGGTAAATAATATACGGGAATGTATGTCTTATTGTTATGATACATAAATAACCCCGATTTACTGTCAGTGGTATCATGAATGAAGCTATTTTGAAGACAATAAGTAAAGATTGTTCCATTGTGTCAAATATATTCTGCAAATTACATATCCAAAAGTGCGAAAAGACAAAACAACATCAACTCTTTTTTAACTTAATTTGGAAATCAAAAATAGGCATTCGGTAAGTCCTGTGAACGATACTGGAATCCATCTTGAAGTCTTGATTTAAAAAATGGTAAACATTTAAATTACTAAAATCATAAAGGCTTATTCAGTAATTTTTATTAAGCAGTTACTTTTGTTTTTATCAGAATCCATTTGTTTGAAACTACACACTTACATCGTATACATTATTAACATAATTATGACTGAACTACCGTTGTAATGAACGACCTACATCATAGGCATGTGGCTTTGAATAATGCAAATAATTCAATTGAGTATGCATGAATTGACAGAGAAGCAACCGGCTTAACCAAAGCGTATTACGGAAAGCGCAAACACGAAGGAGATTGAAGAAGAAAAGCTGAAATCATTATGTCACAAATAATTAGGAGAGGATATAACACAGAACTATCGGACACACAGTTAATCAGGGATGTTCTTTGGTTCATGAATAATAATTGTCTACTTAAATCTGTAATAATATTGTCATCAGTTAACAGTGACTTACTATTACTAAACAATATCAGATTCTCAATTATGGCTGATTCGAAATGTAGCAACAGATGCATGCAAGTTTAAAGAGGGGAAGAATATAAATTTAGTTTGTTTACGTTTTAGAAACCACATAAAAAGTAGAACACACCTTAGTTATGACCCGCGTCAGTCGCACTTGGGTACTACTATGCCATCGTAGCTCCAGACCAACCTGCGCCTTCCAGTCTGTCCGCTAATGAGACCGCGAAATTTTCCTTGACTTTAAAGCGGACAGCGTAGCTCCTGACCAGACAGCGCGATTGTACGCGAATCAACTTGAGCAACGCTGGTGGCATATGGCATAATACTCATTTTCGCATGACGCTGCTCATTTGTACTCAATACTCAATACCATAATCACAAAAGTATTTAACTGATTAAATTATATATTTGTGTACATTATTACACTGTTAAAATTAAGCATTATTAGAGATCTATATTGTTTAAAATATTACGGAAATAATATTAACACACTGCATAATACATATTGCCATATGAATATTCGTTTACCGTTAATTAAATAGTCTTATTATTTGTATCACATTGTAATAACGCAACTCTTTGATCTATTGGATTCAAATGTATCCTCAAATTGGTCAGTCATACAACCCAACTTACGGACACTGTTGAAGGTTATCCGATGTGATAAAAATATAAACACTTGAACATTGAAATGTTTGTTTTAGTTGTGGGTCGATTTGTTTGGGATATTTGAACATTATTCAAATGTTATACTAGTTTATATATTGTTATATTTATATTATGATGGTATTGCTGCGTATTATTCGTATTCTTTATATATCAATAGGGGCAGTATAAGGCATTACTCTTCAGAATAAAGTGATATCTCTGAAAACATTTATTTTTATGAAAGCCGGAATATTCAAGTCATACACGGTGGTAAAATGCTGTGCCAGAAAAAAGAAACATTGGGAATAGTCTGGTCGCTTTAAAATGCATTGCATTTATAACTGACGGTTTACGGTTTAAGTTCAGTATTGTAACAAAACAAAGACGAATTAAACGAGCTTAGTCTTGCTCAATTTATTATTGTATAGCCCTTCTTAACTTAACTTATAGTAAAACGTGTTTATCATTTCTTTATATTTAAACGTGGATATCCTTTCACGTCCACATAAAATAAAATGATTTCAATAACTATCAGGGTCTTAATAAAATATTTGGGAAGCGTATTTCATTAGCATAATTTTAAATGAGGATTGCAATTATAAGTGCCTGGAAACAAACAAACTAAGAAAAGGATTACTGATCGTGATTATTTATATATAAAATCATAAGCAATAGTGTAAACATAATTAATTGTTAGATAAAATATATCGATTTATACTAAGCTTATATAAATGCTATTCTTGCGTTAGTTCCTTTTACACATTTTATATTTTAGAGGCCTTTCATTCGCTGACAGGAAACACAATTCTTAAAAAATGTCATAAAATCAACTGACTAATCTGTAATACGTGGCAATTTCTGCTAAATTTTAAATGAAACAGGCTGATATATCTTCTGTAAATGAGCTAGATTGTGCCTTTGTGCTCGTTTTTTGGTCATAAACGGTGGTTGAATGTTGTTACAGAAAATATTCAACATAGGGAATAGTCTGGTCGCTTTGAAATGCATTTCATATAAAACTGATCTTCTACGGTTTAAGTTTAGTGTTGTTACAAACAAAAATGGATTAAACTATCTTTGTTTTGCTCAGTGGATAATTGTGTAACCCTTCTTAAATAAATTTAAAACGTGGATATCGTTTTGCGTCAACATAGAAAAGTAAAATGAGTTCAATAAATGTTAGGGTCTAAATACCATAATTTGTGAAACGTATTGCGTTAGCATACTTTTAAAACAAGGTTGCAAGTATTAGTGCCTGGAATCAAACTTATAACAGGATACGTGATTGTGATAATTAATACAAATATCATAAGCAATAGTTTAATAAATAAGTAAACATTGTTTATTGTTAGATAAAAGATATCGTTATGCAATAAGCTGAAACAGTATTAATGAATTTTTATATAAATGCTTGTCTGCGTTGGTTCTTAAAAACAAAAAAATATATGAGAGGCCTTTCTTTCGCTGAGAGGAAACACAATTCTTAAAACTTGTCATCAAATCAACTAACTATTACGTAATACTTGGCAATTGACAGAACACAATTACCATACATCAATAATGAAATAATAAGAAACGGAAATTAATGCATCATTTCCATGGCCAGAGGACATACAATTATTTCTCTTGAAAAACTCATAAGAATGTCACACATTTTACAACCGTATCAACTCACTGTTCATATAGTTGGCAATAATAAGATACTTATGTGCACAGATTTTGAAAAAAAAAGTTACATCATTATTAATAATTGAGATAGTATACATTTTTGTAAATTATATGTTTTGATTGGCCAGTCAAGTCAATTTGCAGGTCAGTTTCATGAAATGACCTTGTGTCCATCAAATTTGGATTTGACACTGGACATGGACGCGTCGAAACAAATCAAATCACATTCACATTTAGACAATACAATCATCCAATCACATTTGAAAATCACACATTTAGTAGTTAAAAAGTTTTATCGAGCACATGCANGGTTTAAGTTCAGTATTGTTACAAAACAAAGACGAATTTAACCACCTTTGTCTTGCTCAATGTATAATTGTATAGCCCTTCTTAACTTAACTTATAGTAAAACGTGTTTATCATTTCTTTATATTTAAACTTGGATATCCTTTCGCGTCCACATAAAACAGTAAAAGGATTTCAATAACTATCAGGGTCTTAATAAAATATTTGGGAAGCGTATTTCATTAGCATAATTTTAAATAAGGATTGCAATTATAAGTGCCTGGAAACAAACAAACTAAGAACAGGATTACTGATCGTGATTATTTATATATAAAATCATAAGCAATAGTGTAAACATAATTAATTGTTAGATAAAATATATCGATTTATACTAAGCTTATATAAATGCTTTTCTTGCGTTAGTTCCTTTTACACATTTTATATTTTAGAGGCCTTTCATTCGCTGACAGGAAACACAATTCTTAAAAAAATGTCATAAAATCAACTGACTAATCTGTAATACGTGGCAATTTCTGCTAAATTTTAAATGAAACAGGCTAATTAATCTTTCTTTTGTAAATGAGCTAGATTGTGCCTTTGTGCTCGTTTTTTGGTAATAAACGGTGGTTGAATGTTGTTACAGAAAATATTCAACATAGGGAATAGTCTGGTCGTTTTGAAATGCATTTCATATAAAACTGATCTTCTACGGTTTAAGTTTAGTGTTGTTACAAACAAAAATGGATTAAACTATCTTTGTTTTGCTCAGTGGATAATTGTGTAGCCCTTCTTAAATTAATTTAAAACGTGGATATCATTTTGCGTCAACATAGAAAAGTAAAATGATTTCAATAAATTTTAGGGTCTAAAAACCATAATTTGTGAAACGTTTTTCGTTAGCATACTTTTAAATAAAGGTTGCAAATATCAGTGCCTGGAATCAAACTTATAACAGGATACGTGATTGTGTATAATTAATACAAATATCATAAGCAATAGTTTAATAAATAAGTAAACATTGTTTATTGTTAGATAAAAGATATCGTTATGCAATAAGCTGAAACAGTATTAATAATTTTTTATATAAATGCTAGTCTGCGTTGGTTCTTAAAAACAAAAAAATATATTAGAGGCCTTTCTTTCGCTGAGAGGAAACACAATTCTTAAAACGTGTCATCAAATCAACTAACTATTACGTAATAGTTGGAAATTGACAGAACACAATTACCATACATCAATAATGAAATAATAAGAAACGGAAATTAATGCATCATTTCCATGGCCAGAGGACATACAATTATTTCTCTTGAAAAACTCATAATAAGAATGTCACACATTTTACAACCGTATCATCTCACTGTTCAGATATTTGGCAATAATAAGATACTTATGTGCACAGATATTGAAAAAAAAGTTACAGTATTATTAATAATTGAGATATTAGACATTTTTGTAAATTATATGTTTTGATTGGCCAGTCAAGTCAAGTTGCAGGTCAGTTTCATGAAATGACCTTGTGTCCATTCAAATTTGGATTTGACACTGGACATGGACGCGTCGAAACAAACCAAATCAAATTCACATTTAGACAATAAAATCATCCAATCACATTTGAAAATCACACATTTAGTAGTTAAAAAGTTTTATCGAGCACATGCATTTGCTTGTGATATTGCTATGTGCATGATTGTGGTATATACAATTCTGCACTCTCTGTACTGCAAAACATGTTTAAGGACACTCGTTATTTTATTATTTAATCGACCTGTGTGCAGCGAAAGCAATGATGTTCACTGATAAATTACTGTTTTAAGATTGGAGACTACAGCGAGAGACTTTCTCAAAGTTGAAGTTTTTATATTAAATTACATAACGATNTGCATTTCAGGCATATGGTAAAATAATCTCTATATAAAATAAGAACATGAGTAACACAGTATTATTGATGTAATATGTTAATACCAAATATTAAAAATCAGTTGTGCGTAAAGGACATATGGTGTTGCTTGTACTTTCTCAATAGTGTTAAAACAGCAGCGTTACACAATTCGATGATTGCATATGTAATCGCTCGGAAAGATAATATTTTTCTTGGCAGAGCTGCACGTTAGATGTGTTGTCAGATGATGTATACGACTCGCGGTTAAGTAAACAAACACGCTATAACTAGAGAACAAAGGTTGGATTTAACAACTATTCTGGAAGTTTGCTATCTTCGTAATAATTATTTGGATAAAAGTCCCAGACAGCATTGGCTCGCAAAACATAGCTTTGCCTTTTCTCCCCGCTCCCAATCTGATTTAGTGATCAGTTTGTATTTGTCCTTGTTACAAGATTGTTAGTCACAGAGAGTCCAGTGGTTACAGCGACATCAACCTGCAAATTCATATCAATGTGGTTTAGAAGCTAGAGACTCGAAACAGCTAAAATTGCTCTAATTGTTGTTTATAAAGGTAAAATCCAGACGGAATGCACGATTGTTTGTGTATATGATATTAATTTCCTCGTTATAATATGTGTGCTTACAATCTACATTACATTCAAATCAGTAAAGACGAGTATAATACAAAACTAAATTTTTGCATGGATACACAAAGTTCATGAAGAACTGAAATATAAAACAGAAATCCTTAAAATCAGATTATTCGGATTACGAGCCTGTTATTGAAGTTGACGTTATCAAAATGTAGAGGCTATTGCAATGAAACTATGCGTGAAGGAAACCATTCATCACAACGTCGTTCAACTTTAATTAAAACACGTTGAGCCGTGATGCTTAAGTCAATATTCCAGATTAAAGTTTTATTTTCAACATTTTCCAGAAGTCCAATGGCCCGTGTGGACACAATTAAGTACATGCAATATGATAACAACATTAGTAAACATATATACATAATTATAACAAGTACTTAAATAATGAGTAAGCGAGGTTGCTTACATTTTAAATAATACATACTTATACATGATACCAATCAATAATTAACAACAGTTTATACATATTAAACAAACACAACTTTAAAGAGGGGCAGGGATACTTATCCATACATGTTTCATAAATTAATACATACATTTACTCGTCGCACGAACCATCATGTGACGATAACAAGAACTAACACAAACATACTGAAAATAAATGAGACGCTGAGTAATGTAAATCCCATATTGCATTGTATGTCTTTAAAATTAACAATTATAGAACTACAACAAACGGAATTTAGAATTAACGGGTTAGATTCTAATAACATAACAAATACGCGTTGATATTCCTTTAGACAAAACACCAAATCGAAACAAAAAAGTAGGTGTTATAAGAGGGAATATTACATGTTTGTTCGTCATTTGATTAAGTGACTATAAACCTATGCATAATAATGTAACTTGTAAAGGAANTATATCAGCACATTGTGATACAAAGCAATGTTAGAAGGGCAGTGATTTCGCAACAAAAACATATGGAAGATGGCATGCATGGAATACCTCATATCATTAAAATTCATTAAGAAACATATTAACTATTTTTAGTTCACTTCAGCACTATATACTACATATTTTAATAACGTATGAAATCTACGTATATTTCATTTACATGCAGAAACAACAATAGCAGCAATTTACATATTTGAGCTCATAAAAGAAGCAGACATCAAAAATAGATAGACGACATGCGTGGAAAACGTTAACACAGATTCACTATCGGAAGCCATTAATTTTATAAATGTTGCATATTTGGTCGATTTCTGTAAAATGACGGTATATCTTTACATCTTAAATCTGTATATAAGTTGCATTCAAGCATCACATGGTATTCGTCTTCTAGACGGTTACAGGCAATACATGCCCATTGCTCAACAGTTGTAGGATTGGGTTTAGACCATCTGCCACTTTTAGTCAAGCTAAATGTCTATAAATTCTGATTTTGAAAACACTTTGAGTTTGTTCCAAATTTATAACAAACTTGCGGGCTCCGAGTTACCCAATAGTGTTTGGTTTGGATACTACTAATTTTGCGTGGAGTTCGAGAAAATGAAAAATAAAACAATTGATATGCATCAAACTACTTGTGCTTCGTTTTTTTAATGGAATGAGCAACAATATTTAGAACATTTATCAAACAGCCCTCGTACAAAATGAATGTGTCATTAATTGACGATGTTTGCGATTCCATTTTCATTAATCTCAATATTTCTGAAACTCAATAGAACAGGTTGTATTCAAATCGTCGGAGCATTACACTCAACGTTTGCAAAGGCTCAATGTCTAGAATTAGTGTCCTGGATAATACAAATTGTCATTCGCAGAAATCAGCAGAAATAACAGACATGCCAACAAAAAGACAGACTTGCCAAAAATATGGTGTTAGTCTCAGAGATTTGCATAACGGCATGACAGATGATTTTCAATTTTCCAGGCTATGAAACCTTCTGTTTGATATTACATTTTCCTTACGTGTCAAATCAACAACACCGATCTTCTGAGAGTTTGAAGAATATATGAGTAGTTTTTATAGGTTCACAATGTAATCCTTCAATTTATAGATTATATCATAGTTGTATGTTGGTGCATGCAAATATTTATTCTAGCATAATACCCGATGAACTTCTTTTAAACACTTAACAAACCAATCGCTGTACAATCTACGAGAGAAGAATGCAAACAGAAGTCCAAAACCTTAAAGAGGTGATAAAGGATTACACATCAATACACTTCATATTTTACTCGTGCATAATGTTTCATCGTCTTTGATAAATATGCAGATACAAGTTACTCAATGCAAACCATTCACTATAACTAATGTTTGTTCGCTCCAGAATAAACCATTTTATCCAACGCAAGCTATTTAACTATATTGATATGCATAGGAGTTATCCGTCACACAAGAGTTAGCTTTCATGTAAATTATTCTCCCGCATGGGGCGCTGAAACATAGTATATGATGGGCTCCAATTCCACTTGCGTTCTTTTATCCTGTTGTCTCATTGCTGAGTAAGGGGCATTCATTGCTTATTTAGAAATTTATTTTAAAATCCCGCCCACCTCCCTGTGTCATTTTATAATGAACATCGATACTCGCCATTTCGTTATATATTTTCAGCCATTGTTTCCATGTCTTCGTGCTATCTTCGCCTATCGTCGTCAAGGCTGATCAGAGACTGATTGAATATGTAATGGACTTCCGGTGCCAGAGTGATGTCCGTGTTAGAACTGTATCAGGGACTTCCTTTTCCGGGTCTTGATTAATTTCACAAATATGTCTTAAAGTGGCATGATCCTATTATAACACATCCTACCGGTGTTGGGGGATATAAGCTATCATAATTTTATGATATTATTTTTGTTCATGTATTATTTGTTAAAAAACATAACTATACATTTGTTGTTTAAACTCAGCCTTGACAGATATTTTTGCCAAACTTAAATAATAAATTAATTCCAAACTTATTGAGCTTGTCGTTGGATAACAACGGTTTGAGCGTGTAACGCTTACGGGAGTCGAAAAAGAAGTTTGAATTTGCCTCCTGTCGTAAATATATACATGGACTTTTTATGCAAAAGATAAAATCAACAATAATACAATTAAGTTTTGTATTGCTTGCTTTGTGTACCTATGTTCCTTGACATAACATTTCTGGTATTATATATTTTCATGAAACTTCGATTCGTATTCACCGACCAAAACTAGAAATATTTAAATCTTAAAATGTCTCTGAACTATGTTCCGCGATAAAACCATGTTTGAGACAAAAATGTTTATCATGCAATTTCAGTGTTAGAAATGAGAGTGGTCGAGAACAAACAGTAATCGAACAAATATTAACAGATTAATTGCCAAATGTACCGGCCGTCTGATTTACAATATTTATGTTTTGCACAATTAATGATAACTTTGTATGACAAGCTCGGATGCAGTCGACCATTATTACTGCTAAATTGAGCTTTCCGCAAGCGGGCTCGATTAAAACCTGTAGAGTAATTGCTTAAAGCAGAGAGTGACATTTCTGGAGAAAATCACCAGCTCCCTAACGAAAAAGATGAATCAACCAAATAAGCAGCTTACTGCCTAGAAGGAATACAATAAAACCCATGATGCTGATGTTTATGGAGCCTAATTATACAGTTTGACTGATTCTCTTACATAAACTGTCCCCATACTTTACAGGCAACAAATAACATTATTATACCCTTTTTAGGCACATGATGAACTTTTTATGAACAATGTATAAGTATTTTCCATTTCCTTGATATATGCATATGGTGACATTTCCAGAAGTCACATATTAAGCACAAATAGTGTTTGTCTTGATGCACATAAAGGTTATACTTCCAGAAGTCATACATTTAAGATATATAATCAACGTTTAGGACAAACACGATGTTGTACATCGTCGGAACCCACGTCCTATGTTAAACATATCTGCTTCTTGATTCAATGGGAGATGAAGGAAGACAACTATGCTATTTATCAATATGGTTCCGTTTATCGGTCTGCTTCAGGCATGAGGGTTTTTGAGCATAGTACATATACAAAAATGAACATTGACTCAGTTAGTTATTGGACATAACTCAGTTAGTTATTGGGCTTTGATTAGCAACTTCATTTGAATGAAAAGTATATTTCTAAATTAAAATTCGGAATACATAGTAACGACATATAACATTGCATAAGTAAAATTCGTTTATTAAACGACCACAGTGCAATTTTGAAAGAAACGTCTTACTAAAATAAAACTTATAAAGTTGCAACTAATGAATATATTTATAATTTTTATAAGTTTGGATGATCTTAACAGAATACGGCACTACAAATTAGGTTATGGCCAATTTTAAACGTCAGATGTCTTGTTTACAATAGGAGAAATCTCAGAAACATTAAAATATATGGAAAATGATAAAAGCCCAGGGTATAATTGTTTCATAACTAATTTTTTCAAAGTTTGTAATAAAACGAACTTAAGTTTTTCATTTTAAGAAGTGTGTATTATGCTATTAAACTCATGTTCGTAATTTGCAACTAAGAAAGAAGGAATTCTCACCAGCATACCAATATACTACACAGAGGCAATAAAAAGAGTTCTTTAAAAATCTAGACCATCAACACTGTTTACGGTTGTTTACAAGATAGCACCAGACATGATACAGTAAATGTTTTCAAACGCGTATTATTTGTTCGATGTTTAAATAATAATATCAAAAACCAGGAACGCTTATGAAGAGCAAATTGTACAATGTTTATGTTATTGCGTGTGTAAGGATGTTCTTTATTGTATGCAATTCCATTACAAGAATGTTTGTAAATGTGATAGTATATTGAAACTTACATTATTCAATAATAACGAGTATAAGATTGGCTTGAAATAGTTTCATTGACAAGGTATTATGATATAAGAGTTTAATGTGTACCAGAAATAAAATATGATGCTTATCTGGGTGGATTACGAATGCAATTTGAAAAGTGCACAGTTAAAAATTGAAATTGTCAATTTACGATGGATATAAAACTGTGTTCGAGTTCTTTATAAACTTTAGTTTTCCTTCAACACTAGTAGATCCAATATCAAAGATGTATTAACTTTATTTAAATGGCATTGTATAAACAAAGACATCACAATAAAAGAGCGTGTAACAAATTCATTTTAAATAATAAAAGAGGCTTCACGTCAAATTTACCGAAATGGAGTGTTTTATATTATCGATTGGTGGTGTACGCAGAGCATTTTTGTTCGTGGAAGGCACGTGGACAACTTTAATTGATATGTTCTGTGAAAGTGAACACATCCAATCGGAAAACTTATCAAAAATTGACAAGGCCTTAAATTCTATTAACGTACCCTTCCATTGTTGTCATGTCATTTTTCCTGGGATTTCTAGGGGAAAATGAACCATATAAATGTTGTGTTACTCGTCGGAGTATAGTTTATTTTTTAAATGTAAAAACATAGTGGACATTCAAGGACAAAAGTCTGCAATTCGCACGGGAAATCAAAAAACGCACTTTTATTCCTTAAAATAAACTTGGAAAAAAATGCATGGTTTCCAAATGCATAAGGTATATGACGAAGGCGGTTTATGGCCCTCAAATAAATTTAGTAGGATTCTTCGACAGGCAAAAAAAGAAACAAGCTGCAGTTCAATTGCCTCTATATTATTGTGTTGTTTTTTTTCATTTAGTTTCATGTTTTATTTTATTATTGTTTACATATATTTGTCTCACGTCACGTAAACACCAATATTAAAGTTCGTGCTGATAAAAACATAAATTTCCATCGAGCCAGTAATTATTTACTGTCGTGTTAGCCATGTAAATGTGAGTACTATTTATTTAATATATCACGTATCAACACGGCACGTTTTATAGCGTATTTACACATCGAGTATATCATACTCTTGGAGACTTTTCTGAAGCATCACGTAATCATATCAATATATTTCCCTTATTTTTTAACGAATTGTGTTGAAATTTGGACCAAAAATAATTTAACACATATCTGATAATTCCTGAACATTTAATTTGAATTGAAAAAAAAATAAAAAAATATATGAAACTTAAACAGTTCAAAACGTCACTTCAAAGGTCAATTTCGCAAACTAGTAAACGTAAAATAATAACAATGTGAAAAACCCGAATATCCTTGATTCGAGTGGCTACATCTTTGTGTGTCCTCCCATGGCTCTTACAACGCGTACACATTTATTTCTTGTAGAAGCAACGTAGTTAATAATTTAACGTTGAGGAATATTACGCCACCTTTCCACAAGTACCTGTTCAAATCACGTAGAGTGAGTGATGACACTGGTCTTCTGCGTACCCGCCTGTCCAATTCATCCCAAAGGTGTTTGATTACATTTAGATCGGGTGACTTTGGAGGGAAAGGAAGTAGACGAACGTTCTGTTGTTGTAGTAACGCCTGCTTCGCGCGTGCTGTATGAGCAGGTGCTCCGTCCTGCAACAAAACCATGCCGCGTCCGCCGGCCCGTAGGGGCGGAATTGCAACTGGCAGCAAAACTTCCTGCTGATATCTAACAGCTTTAAGATTGCCGTGGATTATAATAAAATCTGTCTTGGTGTGTAACGATACTCCAGCCCACACCGTAACAGAGCCACCGCCATAGGGATCACGCTGAAACACACACTCATCGTTTAGACGTTCACCAGAACGTCTGTATACGCGCATCCGTCCATCTTTGTGGTACAGGTTGAAGGACTCTCGTCAGTGAACAGGACGTTTGTCCAGTCTGCCCGTGGCATACGCTTGTGCTGACGAGCCCATCGGTTACGTAGCTGACGATGGCATGGTGTCAGAATTAGGCCCCGAAAAGGCCGCCTAGCTCGCAGTCCCTGAGTGCAGAGCCGCTTAACAACAGTTTTAGAACATACGGCTCTACCGTGCGTTCCAATAGTTGCCTTCGCTGTATCTGCTGCAGTCTTGTAGCGGTTTTTTAGGTGATTTCAAATAATCTGCGCATCTTGATACGCCGCTGTAACCTTCCTGCGATGTTGCCTTGGGACATCAGCAACTCTACCGGTATTTTGGAATTGTTGTCAAAGCCTAGCTATAGAGGACATATGTCTACTTAAGAAACGTGCAACCTAAAATAAAAAACAATCCACAACTTGCTTCATTAAACATTACGAAATTGTTATTAGTTATATTTAATACAGTTACGATGCATAAGCATTAAACTTAATATTTTACAAAGTACTAATAAACCGCTTTAACGTTCACCTCTTAATGACTGACCGTTCTGCAACATGCCTATTGCGCGGTTGCGCGCCTCTATATTAATCCGAGCCATATTGCTTATTTTTTTTCTGGTTTAAGAACCCATCTTAAAGGATGAAAATGAAATAACATTTCACCATGTCCACGTGCAAAAATATGGAACCACACCTACCCCACGTGCTCAAGTGTCCAATCGTCATGGATGAATGATTTTATCGTGAGCTTGCATAAAAAGTAGTCGAATGAACGCATGTAAAATTTTTAATCAATATCATTACTCATAACTGAGATATTCAAATTTGAAAAGTGATGCGTTAGAAAAATCCCCAAGTGTATACCAACGTTTTCATTTGAATGGTTAGTTGCCAGGGTATTTTCAATAATTATTGCGTTTTCTATCTATAAACTTGTTCAGAAGAAGTCATTAACACTCAATCAACTTTCTAAAGCAACGTTTAATTGGTTTCATAAATCCTTGAGTATTTTAAATTGGATATTGTCCATATTAGGGACTTTTGTAGGAATTAAAAATGTTGAAATGTATGATTTCTTATGTGATGTAGAACAAGTTCTAGCAATGTTAAATTGAAGTCTACACAATCATATTAAGTACACAATGTATTCTCGCTAACTTGAAGATTGCGTCTTTGTTGCTTTTTGTTATCATTATAACATTGTAAAATTGATTCTAAATGCTGTAATCCAATTTCCCCAGCCCTTTTCATGCAGTGATACTTTATTTAACAACTTACACAATTTAATACTGATCAAATGTTCATGCTTGTATATGTGTCATTATGTTTTGAACATGTATACTCATGGACTGTATGTCAATTGTATATTGAATTGACCAAACCAATATTAAGTAAAACATGATAAAAAGGTCAAATTAAACAAACAATTGAACTGTCATAAAATAAATATCACGTCCAGGATTTTAAATATCTCACATGTACACTCATGGGCAGGATATCAAATTGTGTCGTGTTCTGAGAAAACTGGGCAAAATGCTTGTGCGTAAAGTGTCATCCCAGATTAGCCAGTGCAGTCGTACAGGCTAATCAGGGACGACACTTTCCGACTAAATTGGATTTTCGCTAAGAAGAGACATCCTTTAAACGAAAAATTCCATAAAAGCGGAAATTGTCGTCCCTGATGACCCTGTGNTGATTAATGACTGTTGAATCTTCATTTTGTAACGCGGGTCTGGTCGAATTCCGGCAATTAAAGCAAGCTTACCTGTTGTGTCTTGACACACGTTGAACCAGTCATACAAATAATAAAAATATAGTTTTTTTAACTTTTGATTGCAGAGGCAACCATTGTTACGTATGTTATGCAGTAAAACATTCGTTGGACGTGCTGTATAAGCTGGCGTCAAACACTGAAGATATCTGTCCGATCGGAACTCTACACTATTCTCAGAAATTGACCACGCTATATATAGATGATGATCTCAAAAACA
Source organism: Dreissena rostriformis (assembly GCA_007657795.1). Lineage (NCBI taxonomy): Eukaryota > Metazoa > Mollusca > Bivalvia > Myida > Dreissenidae > Dreissena > Dreissena rostriformis. The sequence continues at coordinate 29,415 of VMBQ01003623.1, forward strand.
TATTTTAAATGATACTTTGAACCGATTCTGGGTGTTAAGAACTTTAAAAAGAGTAGCGATGGATTACGTTTAGAACGTTTAGAACGTTTAACATGCAGACAGTCTATGTATGTTATTTTCTTCTACTTTAATTTAAGTTAAAAAAAAGCATGGTCCTTAATTACAACTTACAAGGAACATAAATATAGACTGTCTAAATATAGAAGCGATCGCAATGAATAAAATGTTTATTTAATTTTACGGCATTTAAACGATAGTACAGCCAATCGTTGAACACAAAAATGCAAATCTAAGGTTATGCGGCGGTCAAAATAAAAGCATCATTAACCTACCCAATGCAGATTGCTGAATAATGAGTTCTGACTGTAGGCTTAACTGTCTTTTCTTAAGTAAATGCCTGTTTGACGAATGAGTTTAGGGTTGAATAATGTGAAGTTAAAGAGACTTTGTACACACGACATACATATACACCTGATTTCCGCGTTATTGCTAAAATCCCCATAATTGTTTTCATAGTTACATTTACGATTGTGCAATAGTCGGTTAGATTACGCGTGTATGTTACGGCCAATTTCATAATTCAAGCAGTTTTAGAGATAACTGTCTGGTTTTAAGGCATTATTTCATAAACCTATAAATTAATCCCCCATAAGATGGGGTGTTGCCTGGTGTTTTGCTTGACGCTAAAAAGCCTACTAATACGTAAACTTTCAAACTTTAATAATGAATAACCCGGTTGGCAAATTTTGTACATAGTTTTTGGTTTGTTATCTTAACAGTTGTTGCTCGTATTTTTAAATAATCGAGTTACTGAGAATATACCAAAATCCGTGTACAGTTGCCTTTAAATAACTGATGGGCTTTGGTTTCCAGAGTGTTTAGCCCTTCCGTTGTTAGACAAGTGTACACCTCTCGTTTCTGTTGCATTAATCATTAATTTAATGTGTTTCAAAAACACGTTTATTAATGCCTCGAAGAGATTCCCGATTAAAATTGACTACATGACTATTTGCGAAGACATGTATACTTAATGAAATCAAGAAATTATAACAATGCACATCGCTGATAACGCCAACAACGAATATTGCCTCGCGATACCTGTAAATCGATTAACCGATTGATTTGTTGTGCATTTTGTTATGTTACGCCGTATACTGCTGGAAGACGGAAAGGGAACTTTTATAGAATTACCATCCGGGGAACTAAATGGTCATAGATCGTACTAATATGGCCTTGTATTTTATATGTGCATGTTTGCACTTACAAATTGTTAAAATTAAATGAAATCAATGTTACACATACCTTTGTATCCAGTTATATTCATAATAATAATTTGTAACATATCGTTAATTTAAAAAAGTTTTTCAAGTTCATCTAAATATTGATAAAGAATGTGAATCACTGTATAAAGCGATTTTAATTATGTACACGTTTTTCACTTGAAATATTCAGTTTGAAAACGAGTTTCAGTGGGATTACATTTAAATGTAGACCAAAGCATGCAATAATACACACCATTATTGATTTTCTATTTGCAAATTGAATTCACATAAAACTGTCCGCAAAAGACATCAACATGCCTGCACTTTTGTTCTAGTAAAACTGTCGAAAACAAACCTTTGGATGCCACGTGGAGTTGCAATTTTAATTTAAAGAATATTTGTCTAGAAAATGGAAGAAATTCTGTTCTTCGATTATTAAACAGTGTACTTTGTAATAAGGTCAAGAGCGTTGATTATATTATAAATTGATAAAGATGACATTTTTTAACGAAAACAAACGTTTGCCAAAAAGCGACTACAACCGGTTGACGCATATAAATGGAATATAAGGCATGTCTTAGAACTTTCATGGGCATAGACTAGCTGAACAATCGTGGCTAATTGCTTGTTTAATCAACTGGAAGGATAACAGTGTGTTTTAAGTCAAATATTGATAAGATTGTCATAAACCTCTATAATGTTTATCTCTTACTTCCAAGTGTGGTAGATAAAGGTATTATTTCCCAAGTATGTTTGTGTTTTTCAGAATAGTAGTACCAATATTACAACTATATTAAACAGGTTACTTTTATAATTACACCAATGGCATTGATTCTGCTTCAATTTAAAGACGTTGCAAATTGAATATCCGACCAGTTTTTGCGAATTATATCACATTTAACAACCTAATTGAGCGCCCTATATTGATATTTTCAAACTGATTATAAAACAAACAGCAGAAGCACTTTGTATTTGACAACCTATTTCCGGTGAACAAACAGGAAATGTATGGTGTTGCATCGTTCATGAAGATCGCTATTAGACGCTGTACGAGTTGAGATACTTACCGGATCTAAGGTATATTGGATTGCTACACTAGGATAAAGGAATATGAAAGTCCAGTGACACCACCAACAGATACACGGGGTCGGTTACCATTCAGTGAAATTTGCAGAAAATGACAATTAGCATATACAATACCACTCATTACATACATAACATAAGCATGACTTATGTTTAAATAAGACATCGTTACAATTCTTTTAAGTAATGTTCGAATCTAGCCTATAGAGAATAGTATATATTTTGAATTATCATACATGTACTATAATTTAATATGTACATATATAATTTCCAAATAAACAATGAAGAGCGTTACAAACGCTTTTTTCTAAATCGATGTTTGCTGACCATTATTGAAACGATAATTGTAATGTGAGTGAGTGCCTGATGAGTGTTATTTAAGTTGATTAAAATAAACATATATCTTTTAGGAATATATGGCATTTCTTTTGTACAATTGACATTTGTCAATCTGTGGACATTCTAATTTAAAATATATGATATAAATAAATCAACATTCATTCAGATTCAATTTCAATTTGCTTTATGCTGCTCATTTAGTTCATTATATATGGATTGACTGTTAAAGGTTATGTACTAGCAATAGGGCATAAAAACAAATACGGAAAACATGTAACAAAACAATGGGATATTAAAGACATATGTGCACTAGAGAAATAATAGCAGTTATATGACGTTTGTCTACCCATTGGTCATTAAACACGTAGGAAAGTGTTCATTAGCATCTAGACAAAAGGTTACTTATCCATTGCTGACATGTTGTGTTAGCAAGCCATGGGTGTCAAATCATCATTACCGTGCGCAGACGTTCATTACTGGAACACATCTGGAGTTATACTTTTCATTCGCGCATGTCGCCACTGGCCGTATAATACGCTATGTGTGCGGATAGCCTGTTTGGAAAATTTATGAAACATAATTCTTTTAGTAAATTATATACGTGAATGTATTTCTTATTGTTTTGATATATAAATAAACCCGATTTACTGTCATTGGTATCATGAATGAAGCTATTTTGATGAAAAGTTGTATATTGTACCATTGTGTCAAATATATAAAGCAAATTACATACATGTATATTATCCAAAAGGGTGTAATGACAAAACAACTTCAACGATTTTAACTTAATTTGAAAATAAAAATATGCATTCGGTAAGTCATGTGAACAAAACTGAATCCATCTTGAAGTCTTAATTTGAAAATGGTAAACATTTAAATTACTAAAATCATAAAGGCTTTATTCAGTAATTTTCATTAAGCAGTCACTTGAGTTTTTATCAGAATCCATCTGTTTGAAACCACACACTTACACCGTATATATTATCAACATTATTATGACTAAACTACCGTAATAATGAACGACCTATTTCATAATCATGTGGCTTTGAATTATGCAAATAATCCCATTGAGTATGCATGAATTGACGGCGAAGCAACCGGCTTTACCAAAGCGTATAACGGAAAGCGCAAACAGGAAGGCGATTGTAGAAGAAAAGCTGAAATCACTATGTCACAAATAATTAGAAGAGGATATAACACAGAAATAAAAGACACACAGTTAATCAGGGAAACTATTTGTTCATGAATAATAATTGTATACTTAAAGCTGTAATAATATTGTCATCAGTTAACATTGACTAACAAAATACAAACAATTCTTATTCGTCAGCGTATGATTATCATCCATATATAATAAATTAAAATTCAAGAAAGTAACTCAATTGCGTTTTAATATGGGTAATCGCAGAATAAATGGTGCTTATACTATAAATACCACAATGACTAAGCGAGGCTTAAATTGAAGACGTACAAGTAAGATTCATACGAACAGCATAATAAAGTATATTACCACCAGCTATATTCCGGTTACTTACATTATAGAACTGGCTACTGATTATGGGCCCAGTTTCCTATGAACTGCATGCGCTTCATCAACTACGTTAATGATGATTAACATCAAACAATTATTTTACGTAAATATTTATCAAAGCTTAAGAAATCTTTCTGAATTGTAAATCGTTTCCGTTTCTTTTAACTTAAAACGTAGATATCATTTCGCGTCCACATTGAAAGGTAAAATGATTCCAATAATTATTAGGGTTACCATAATTACCATACCGTAACTTGCGAAACATATTTAATTAGCATAATTTAGCAAGGATTGAAAATATTTGTGACTGGAAACCCCCCAAAAAAACGAATAACAGGATAACGTTGATAATTTATATACAATATCATACGCAATAGTTTTATAAACAATTAAACATTATAAATTGTTAGATGAAATATAAAAATGGTATTTTTGTGTTAATTCGTTTTACAAATTAAAATAGTTTAGAGACAGACAGACAGACAGACAGACAGACAGACAGACAGACAGACAGACAGACAGACAGACAGACAGACAGGAAACACAATTCTTTAAAACAAATGTCAGCAAATCAACTGACTATTCTGTTATACTCGGCAATTGACAGAACCACATTAACATACATCAATAATAAAATAAGAAGAAACGGAAATCAAAGCATCATTTGCATTGCCAGAGGACATACAATTATTTCTCTGGAAAACTCATTTGACAACCGTAACATGACACTGTTCAGATATTTGGCAGAAATAAGATAACTTGTGTGCACAGATATTAAAAAATGTATTTAAATATTAATTTGTTTTCATAAATTTTATTTTTGAAAACATACATGTAACAGTCATACAAACATGCATAAAGGTTCGATTTTCATTCAAACAAATGTAACTGAAAGAAATATGGTTTCAGAGTATTATGTTGTGGGAGAAGAAAGAGATAGGTATTCTATATTCAGTTGAGTCTATTGAACGTATTACATTAAGAAGAGATTGGCTTGTGTATACGGCTGTATTTTCTAAGAATATTAAAATATTATAAATAAATAGATAACATTATACTTTATAATTGAGATATGCAATGCTATACTATTAAAACTATCTTAATTTATTGGAAAGAAATGTTTTCGATTAAGGCTACTCGTTATGTTATTCTGTTATCGACCTGTGTGTAGGGAAAGCATTGATGTTCACTTAGAAATCGCGGTTAACATTTATAAGTTTGGAGACTAGAGCGGGAGACGTGTGCGAAAGTTGCAGGTTTCACATTAAATTACATAAGGATTTGAATTGGTATAGTGTGACCTACATGGATTGGTATTTACACTCGATCGTTTAATAAACCTCGTCTATATTTGGTAAGTCGGGCGGGAAGCATATGGGAGGCGCAGTATTATATAGTCACACTATTTTTGCAAACGAATATTATAATTCCTCCATGTTATACTTGTGAGTAACTTGACGTTTAGTTTTCGATAACACATCAATGATCTTTGCAGGAGAGTGCATGCCAAACTCGTTAAATTTATTGTTGATCCCAGATTGAGAGGTCGGGTTTAGTATTTAAAAATCACTCAAAACTGACTCGAAGATCGCAATAGCTTGATATATGTATTTTACAACAGAAGTTGATGATCGTTTTTTTGTTCATTTTAACTGCTTGTTCAATTTGATTTCAAACGTGCATTTTTTTCTCTGATAGTGTGCGTAACACTGTTAAGAGGACTGATAATAAAGAGGAATAGTTTTATTCGTCTTTATATTTTGAGTATTTGTTATTGAGCTTGCTATAATGTCGCTGTTTATGGAGAATTAGGTAGACACCCATTGTATGTAAACAGGTATGTTAAAATTAAAAAGTTTTGGTTTAACATTCTTGACAATGAAAATATTATTATGCAAATTGTTTACAAACAAGCTTTAAACGATTGTGATAAAGGTTATACAAATTGGGTCACAGATGTTAAGAAGATGTAAAATTATTATGGATTTGGTTATGTATTTGAAAATCCAAACGCTGTGCAAATAAATAGTTTTGTTAAAGAGTTCAAATGCAGACTTGTTGACAATTTTAAACAAGAATGGTATGGTAAAATGAAAAACAGTTCTGTATTAGATATGTATAAAATGTATAAATCCTCTTTACGAAGAATATTAAGACTTACTTCCTAGACGTCTGCGTTTATTTGTTGTAAGATTAACAGTCTCTGCACATCCGTTGAGAATCCAAACTGGCAGATATGCTCAGAACAACATTCCACGAAATGAGCGTTATTGTTTAAGTTGTAATTCCGTTTATGTACAAGACGAATTCCATTTTATATGTATATGCCACTGTTATATAGATTTAAGGAAAAGATATATTAGCCGTAAATGTTATATTAACCCATCTGTGTATAAATTCCACAAGTTATTGGTTTCAAGTGATATATTAGTAATTTCAACTGTATGTGAATATATCAAAGAAGCTTTAGTCATAAGAAATACACTCTTAAATAATACTGTTTGATAGATTTCATCACCCCTCGATAGAACTTACGTGTTCTTGAAATATACTGTGTTTATTTGTGTTTGTATTTTGTAATTGACTTTTATGTTACATAATGTTATGTTATTACTCATATTCACGTGACAGAAAATAATTTGTATATTTGAGTTAAAAACGATGTACTTTTCTATAAGTCTGAATAAACGATCTGTCTGTCTGTGTGTATAAGTGTGTTTTATAATATTAAGTTTACTTCGATTTGTCAAACTGTGAACATGTATTGTGTCTAACTAATAATAGTTAACGCATTTGGGAACTGTGATATTTCCGGGTTCTTTTGTCAATATGTTTATGTACCTTTTCTATAATACTCTGTAGCATGAAAGACCTTGTTTTATATATTATTTATAGTTATATAAATGACGTTTGGTGTTCTGAATTCATATATATTTCATCTGCAAAAACCATTTGAATTGCAGGCATCAAGACACATACACTGCATGCCAAATATGTTCGCGAGCAACACAGTATTATTGATGTTATATGTAAATACCAGTTATTACAAATCATGTGTGCATAAGGACATATTGTGGTACTTGTACTTCTTCAATAGCATGATGATAATTCAATTCTTTCACGCACATAGTTGTTACATAAAACAAGCACCGTTACAAATTTCGATGATCTCATATTTAATCGCGCGGAAATATAATATTTTTCTTGGCAGGGCGGCAGGTTTGTTGTCAGATGATTTATATGATTCGCGATTAGGTAAACAAACACGCTATAACCAGATAGCAACGGGTGGATGTTACAAACGATTCTGGATGATCGCTACATTCGTAATAAGTATTTAATTATTGTTGATAACAGTCCCAGACAGCTTAGGCACGAATAACATAACTTTGCCTTGTCTATTCCTCTATCATTTTTAGTGATTGATTTTATGCAATGTCCTTGTAAAAGATTGTCAGTCACCGGGAGTCCAGTGGTAAAAGCGACAACAACCTGCAAATACATATCAATGAGGTTTAGTAGTTAAAGATTCCAAACAGCTATACTTGTTTTAATTGTTATTCACAAATAAAACTCTTGTACACGGCGTGCACGATTGTTTTTGTATTTGGTATAAGTGTCCTCGTTAGAACTAATGTTTCAGCCTAACAAATACGTATGTATAAAGATAACGCGTGCAATGGTTGCACTTCTGAGACGTGAACTTGCTTTGCTTAAGTTTACAAACTACAATAAAATATGTGTTTACAATTACCATCACACTCACATCATTCAAGATATGCATAATACAAAACCTAATTATTGCATGGAAACACAACGTTTATGAACATATAAAGAATAAATAAGACATCCTCGAAATCGGATCATTCGGACTATATGGAACCACTGCACACTGAATGGATGTGTTGTTGTTCATTCATTTGACGACAGCAAATGTGAGCGTTTATGTACTTATTTTTCTTTAACGACACTGTCCAAGATAGGCGACTATTAATTATGTGCATATTTCCAACACAGGAAACACTCTTGTTATACAATGCGACCCTTTATTAATTGTAAGGAACCCATTGCCGCAGTTACACAAAAACACATGCTCTAAAAAGACACGCATGTATTTAACACACGCACCAACCATGATCAAAACCGGGGTCACCGCCTTGCAATGGTCATTTAAAAAGCTATGGAGGTTTTAAACCGGTTTTAAGGAACTCTAAACCTCACACGTGGTCCAGAAACATTTAAACGTACATCATAGCATCACTATTCAAAAAAAATGAATAAAGAGTAAAAGAGAATACAATTTAATTTCATTACTATTAAACTGCTCATGTGTTATATGCAGACCAGAGCACCAGAACCGTTCATTTCTGAGGCACGATGAAATGAAACCAGAACGCATATCAACTACATCGAGTATATATTAACAAGCTTAAGAGACATAACATCATATATTTTAAATTCCAATTATCAATAAGGTTGTTAAAGGCCAAATAACTAAACTTGGTTCCATATGTATATCCAGCTTTAGCCATACAAAATAGTACAGTTTAATTATTTCAAATAAGTTCAATTGTTTCCAATAAATAAAATTATAACAGCCAGTTACAATCAAAATATTATGACTTAGCAAGAACCGAGATTCATAATTCTCAAAGCATTCAAACCATAAATATCCACGGCATTAAGATTAACTTTATTCAGCTACGACGTAATACCATAATTTTATAACATAATCCATTTTAAAGATACATCTTGATAAAACTTTAGTTCGACACAAGAGGCCAAACAACCGTTACTCGATGACGGAAGTTGAAGTTTACAGAACTTTTAAGGCTATTGCAAAAAAAAACGCTGCTTGAAGGTAACCGTTCATCACAACGTCGTTTAATACATGCAATAACGTTGAAAACGTGATGCTTAAGTCAAGATTCAAGAATTTATTACACCACGTCCAGAAAGTCAATGGCCCATGTGGATACAATTTAGTACATGCAATATGATAACAACATAAACAAATATATAAACATTATTATGACATTTGCTAAAAGTATGAGTACGCTAGATTGATAAACAGTATAAATAATGCATACATAAATAATATCAATCAATAACTTACAATAGCTTATAAATATTTAACGTACACAATATAAAAGAGGAGAATTGATACTTATCAATACACGTTTTTGTTATTAATACATACATTTACTCGTCGCAAAATATCATAATGAGACGATAACAAGAATTAACACAAAGGTACTGAAAATACAGGCGACGCTAAGTAATACAAATCCCTATATTGAATTCCTTTAAAATTAAACATTATAGAAACTACAATTAAGGGGATTTATGACGAACATGTTAGATTATAATAACAGAAATAATTACCCGTTTATTTTCCTTGAGACAAAACTCTTAAGCGAAACGAAATAATATACGTTATAAGAGTAAATAATACATGTGTGTTTGCCATTAGATTGGATTGATGTGAGTATAACAATTGAAACGTCAGAGACTGTAAACCTATGCGTATTAATGTATTACTTTATTGTTAAGGAAGGTGTTTATAATATATATATTATATATATATATATAACCTGTATTCAATACTTGTGAATGATTATCGCTATAGCAGTACATTCGGATACAAAAGCGATGTAAGAAGGGCAGAAAAGTTCGCAACACAAACAAATGGAAGATGGCATGCATGGAATACATTATATCATTAAAATTCATTAAGACATATATTTACAATTTTTGGTTAACTCAAACACTATATTCAAAATATTTTGATAACGTATGAAATATACGTACATTTTATTTACATACAAAAACAAAAACAGCAGCAATTTTCATAATTGAGCAAGTGAAAGTAGCCGACATCATAAATAGATAGACGGCATGCGTAGAATACGTTTAATTTGTAAATCTGCATTAAACGGACAGATTCATGTTAGTTAATCTAACTACAAATTCGGCGTACACCAAGGCACTAAGTTTTCCTAACACAGATTCACTATCGGAAGACATTAGTTCTATAAATTTTGCATATTTGGTCGATTTCTGTAAAATGACGGTATATCTTTACATCTGAAATCTGTATATGAGTTGCATTCAAGCATAACATGGTATTCGTCTTCTAGACGGTGACAGGCAATACATGTCAATTGCTCAACAGGTGTAGGATTGGGTTCAGACTATCTGCCACTTTCTATCCTCAATCTATGAGAAGATAATCGTAACCTAGTCATTTTCTAAACAGCACTTTGAGTTTGTTTCAAAGATATAACAAACTTGCGTACTTCGAGTGACCAAATAGTGTTTGCTTTGGATACTACCAATTCTGCATGGAGTTCAAAAAATGAAAAATAAAACTATAGTTATTCAACTACTTGTGGTTCTTATTTATGTTTTAATGGAATGAGCAACAATATTTAGAAAATGTATGAAATAGCGCTCGTACAAAATGAATGTGTGATTAATTGACGATGCATGCGATTCCATTTTCATTAATCTCAATATTTCTGAAAGTCAAAAGAACAGGTTCTGTTACAATCCTTGCAGCTTTACACTCAACGTTTGCAAAGGCCCGATGTCTAGAATTAGTGTCCTGGAAAATTCGGATGTCATACGCAGAAATCAGCACAAATAAAAGACATGCCAACAAATAGACAGACATGCCAAACATATGGTGTTAGTCTCAGAGATTTGCATATCGGCATGACAGATGATTTTCAATTTTCCAGGATACGAAAAATTCTGTTTGATATTACATTTTCCTTACGTGTCAAATCAACAACACCGATCTTCTGAGAGTTTGACGAATATATGAGAAGTTTTAATAGGTTTATCATGTCATCCTTCAATTTATAGATAATATCATAGTGTTAATTTTTAACATATATTCCAAAAATGAGCAGAAGCGAATTGTTGACAGATACAAACTTGTGGTAGAATTGGTTGAAAAGAATGTTAGTTCATTAAACAATATTTATTCTAGCATACTACATGATCATCCTTCTTTAAACACAGAACAAAATAATCGCTGTAAAATCTACGTAAGAACATGGCAAACAGTAGTCCCAAGCCTTAAATAGGAGATAGATATATGATTAAACATTATTATATTTCATTTTTTACTCGTTCTCGCATAAATTAGCATAATTTTTGATAAAAGAGTTCTCAGTATGAACATGTACACATATTTAATCTAGAAAATTATATTTTTTCTAACTTTACTGAGAACATTATTTAACAGTATTACTCAAAGAGCGAACACTTCCTCTATCTTATGTTCTTTGGTATCAGTTAGACTGATTCACCGGTTGCAAGCTAAGGCAGGAATACATTTGAGCCTCGGTTTGTGAAAACGAGGTTTAATGCATATGCATAACGTTTCGTCCCTGATTAGCCCGTGCAAATGTCTTAAAAACGGTTATAGATAAAAAGTTGAAACCGGAGAAAAGATTGTATTCCTAGTTTCAGGTGATTAACTGATGTAGTCTTAATGGTACACTTTAGAGGACTTTTAATTAAAATATCTGAATCGTGTTCTGTCTTCAACCAATAATCTGGATAAACACCATGATCAAAAATGTAATTATAACTTTTCGTTAGATATAATGATGTAAAGTCACTCGAAAAAATAAAGAAATTGGCTACATTTTTTAACAAGTCGCAGCTTTTATTTCGCTTCATGTTCGATATCGTTTGCTTGCTTCGTCTACCGTAATGGCACAATCCAGCGTTTCAATAGAACGCAACGAATTAAAGTCGTTAGTGTTATGAGCATTAAATGTACTTCTATGTGCAGTATGCGATGACACTGTAAAATAATTTAGAATTGACCCATGTTGAAATCAATACTGTTTTTCTTTGTATATTCATTTACATAGCGCAAAAAATGTTTCGGATTTTTTCTATATTTTTTCTTAATTGAAACATACGCGTTTTTTGTCCGTTTTAACGTGGCAATATTTATTTCTGACATCTAATCTTGTTCGCGTCACATGGATAACGTGTATATATTCTTTACCATTCATAACAATCTTTTTTGTTTAGTCGAAATGCCTCGTTTAACCAATGTGATATATTCACACATTTAATTGTACGTTTGCTATTGCTTGTGTGTAACAGTTTAACCGTTAATCTAAAAAGAGACATCAAACAAGTATTATATAAAGCATCGAAACAGCTATCTAGATTTTATCAAGGTCCGATAACAATTTAGTTGTTATTTTATAAAAAAAATGATGCTTTGATCTTCTTAAGTTTGAGTTAACAAAATCTATATTATTTTGTTTCCATTCTATATTTTGAACGCTGATTCATTGTTTTGATGTTATATATTCATTACAAAGCGAGGTAAATTAAATCGGGCAATGATAAGAAAATGTTCTCAAATCTTGTACATTCATAGTGCTTACACGAGTGTACTTCTTCCTCCTCTGAAGCAGTGTGCGGCAACGAAATAAAAGTGACGGATACAATCAGATACAAATGTTCCTGTGGTTCAATGCAGAGTGACCAGGCCTACCTCGAAGCTGTCCAATGAATCGGCTGTGGATACTGCTACCGGCAACTGATTCCACACTCGGATAGCTGCTGGAAGGAAGGAGTGTCTGTACAGGTCTATTCGGCAGAATTGGACGAGGAAGCATTCATTTTTTTTCTCTCTATAGAGTTACAGGATGTCTGTTATTTCTATCGGGTTGTTGTTTATCCGGAAATAAGTATTAGTCGGGAGTCAGTACGACGGGTTTGCAGGGGCTGTCATCCTAGGGTGGCGATATATATTGTTATTAACGATCCCATTGTCAACAGTGCTTGTAACCACAGTGTTTCTACAAAAAAATTGACATGTGTTATTCCCTGGTTCTAGAAGCCCATTTGCAAACAAAAACAAATAAAACAAATCACTACAAAGCGAAAAAAATGAAATTACCGGACGTTTACGTTTGCCGATCCGCCGAAAATGGTTGCGGTAGAATATCAATAGGTAAATCATGCTCAGGAATATTAATACAGCAGTCGAGATTTATATTATCTAACAGGTCAAACCCTTGACCTGTTCGCAAGTTAATATCTCCCGTCAAAAAGCATCACAAAGTTAGGTATACATTTCTAGATCGTTTGATAATTTGTCAAAGAAATCAAAATCCCGGTACTGGACCAAGGGGTGTACCCTGGTCGTTCACTCGTTGATTACTGATTTTTAGTTTAACCGTGCCGCTGACTTAATGTTCTCTTTTTTTTTCACCATAAACTAAACTTGGCAACTATCAATCTGTACTTATTAATAAGGCCCTATTATATGCGCTATATACATTTTTGTCTGTGAAGCTGCGTTATAAGTCTTTACATTTTTTTCACAAAAAATGTAAAACGTTTTCGGCACAGTTTTGGGACTTCTGTTCTTCAAAGTTATAACTTCCATTCAACGAGCGATAGCTTATTGAGAGATGGAGTGTACTTCAGTTGCGGTTTGGTCTCATTTTGATTGTTTTCATTGCATTTGCTTTTGTGTAGATTCGATGCTATTTAATTTACGGAGGATTGTTGATACATATCCATTTGCGCTTTTTTGCGAGACTGACCCTAACATGTAAGCGAATTGCGTAGCACTCTGTTGGGCCAGATATTGGAGATGGGGCGGCATAAACGTTCCTGACGCAGTTTGGGTGTAATATAGTGGCGGCGATGTTGCTGTTGGATTACTGGCTGGTGGCATATGGGTTGCCATTATGTGCCCTTTGTCGTGGTGATCATAAGCAGGATAAGGAGATGCCTCTTCTTTGGAGCTTTTTTTACCCGATTTGCCCATTACCGCTGATTATGTGTTAAGTGTTGAGAGTTCACTTTTAAATTGCCACTCATTCAGTACACTACGGTAAACCCAGTACCCCCAATTATGATTACCATGAAGAATAGGCGATATTATAATGCATTCGACATTTTTCAATTTGTAAAGATAAATAATCGCTAGGCGTGGATTCGAGTTCGGACCGATGTTCACCAACACTTTAACGATCTCATCATATATTTAAACCACGAAAATATAATACGTTTTCAGAACGCTGTTGCAAATCATATATTATTTGTTTATTATGTTTTACATAGCTTAATCCAAGCACATATTGTAATCACAACCTGCTATCTCAAAAATCGAATGGAAAATCACATATTTAGCCTGAAGCTACTAGAGCCAGAAAAAAGCGTCTGAATGTTTTTTAAGGCTAAACATCAATCTATCAAGGTAACGATACTCACGATAAAACTTATTTTATATAAGGTATAAATATATTAAGTTTTGTTATATGTTGATTAGTTTTCGAGTCATAGGACTGTACACATTTGCTATTTTAGTGAATGTTACCTTGACCTTAACCCATGGATTGAGGCCGCGTTTTAATGATCTATTTATGCAAGAATTTCACTTAAGACTTATAATTGTAACTCTTTATTCTTAAGTTACTTTATATATGTCTTTTTAGAGCAATAGACAGAGCATCGTATTTCATTACATATATCACGTTAACAATATAGTAAGCTGTTAGTGGTTTTCTATTTTTTGTTTTAGTATTATTTCCATTGACATTATCCTTAGTATTTAGGTTTTCCTTATAAACTTTGGCAGAAACATGAGTTAAATCAATTCTAGTTCCTTCAACATTAAATATTTCCCTAAAGCAGTTTATAGTGGTTATTGTTTCATGGAACAAATATTCAAAGAAAGTACCCTTTCCAAAACTTTGAATCTGTTATACAATTATACAAATTAAAAATGTGCCCGTAAGTGATGAATTATTCAAGAAGCTTGGTTCCCCGGGGCCCTGAATTATACGCGCGACACATCGTCTTAACATTCTTCATATTTCTACCATTTTATGTGAA
Organism: Dreissena rostriformis; assembly: GCA_007657795.1. Classification (NCBI taxonomy): domain Eukaryota; kingdom Metazoa; phylum Mollusca; class Bivalvia; order Myida; family Dreissenidae; genus Dreissena; species Dreissena rostriformis. Next base: position 44,520 of record VMBQ01003623.1, read on the forward strand.
TATCCTTCAATGCTGGACAAACTGTTCGACCGGATTAGAATGCGACCACACACGTTCATAAAAAAAGCAATATTTAGGTGCTGATAAATAGGTTTCCATCGAGCAAGTAATTACTCACTATCATGTTAGCCATGTAAATGTAAGTACTATTTATTTCATATATCACGTATCAATACGGAACGTGTGATATTATATTTACATATTGAGTATAGAAACATATGACGCACTCTCAGAACAGACTCGTAAAATCAAATTTAGTTAAATACCCATATATAACAGTTAATCATTGACGTGAGCTTTTTAATTAACTTAATTAATCTTTTCTAAGCTATGGTTGTGAAGTATGGTGGTTAAATAATATTGGTCAGATTGAAATAATACATATTCGATACTATAAGTGTTAAGGAAGCGGACAACGACAACGAGCGAGGCCTGCTATTGTAATGCGCATGGGGGGTTAGAGGGTTAGGGTTTAGGTTAGGGGTTGGGTTAGGGTTAGGGTTAACCCTAACCCCAACCCAGGGTTATCTCCCCTATACCAGGCCTCGCTCGTTGTCGTTTTCCGCTTCTTATAAGTGTTAGGTGTGAGGTTGCAAACACACAAGAATTTCGTTTATGGAGAACTGGGACGTACACCGTTACTGAATAAACGTATCATTTGTGTTTTAAAGTACTGGTTTAAAATATTACAATCTGATAATGTCACGTTCATAGAAATCGTTTATGATATGCCATTACATGATCATGGTATATACCCAGAAAAAGTCGTGGGTTAAATTTCTCAAGAATTTATTAGACAGATAAGGATTAAGTGGAGAATGGGTTTGTTCAAGGGGTAGGAGATATTAATATATTTTTATCCGTAGCTAAACACCGAATAACTGATTTGTTTTTTGCAAAGCTGGTCAAGTGAAATGGAAAACACGACCAGATGTAGAAGTTATAGCCTTTACCGTATCGTTAGGTTCCAACCTTATTTACATGTAGTAAATGTTGCAAAATTCAGAATTCGTTAACTTGCTTTAAAGTATCTGCCCACAGACTTGAAGTTGAAGCTAAGAGATGACACAAGCCTGAAAAGATACAGTTTCAAAACAGAAATGCATCCACTGTAACGTTCTTAAGGACGAATTTCATGTTTTACTTGAATGTCCACTGTTTATTTCTTCACGTAAGAAGTATATAAATAAATATTATTGGAAGAACATAAACAAGATCAAGTGTATTGAACTCCTACAGAATGAAATTAAAAAAGGTACGAAATCTATCCATTTTTGTTTTTTTAGCTTTTAAATTGAGAGCTGACTTATATATACAACAGTTTCTCTCCATGTACTTTCATTCATTCATCTACTTAATATAATAATACAAAAACGATAAACTGTATACAAATTTGTTGTATTAGGATTTTGATCAATGTTCTGTTTAAAATGTTGTACGTCATTGGCCATCTGTGAATATATTGTTTTGTGATATGGGTGTACTCATTGGCTTAAAGCCTAATGTATGTTGAAATAAACTATTTAATATACCAAAACATTTGCTTTAAGTTTTATTTCAGTTTAAATGGTGTGGTCCTCAATAACAACTGACAAGGAACTTACATATAGACTGTCTTAATATAGAAACGATGTCCTTGAATAGAAGATCAATATAAGTTTGCGATATTTAAACAACAGTACATGCACTCGTTAAACGTACAAAATGCAAATCTAAGATTATGCGGCGTTCAAAATAAAAGCGTCATTAACCTACTCAATGCAAATTACTATATAATTAGTTCGGAAGGCTTAACTGTCTTTATTAAAGTAAATGCCTGTTTAATAAATCAGTTTAGGGTTGAATAATATGAAGCTAAAGAGACTTTGTACACACGACATACATATACACGTGATTCCCTTGCTGTAATTGCTCAAATCCCAATAATCATTTTAATAGTTACATTTACGATTATGTAATAGTCGGTTAGATTACGCGTGTAGAGATAACTGTCTGGTTTAAGTTATTGTTTCATAAACATAGAAATTAATCCCCCAATTAGATGGCATGTTGCCTGGTTTTTTTGCGTGACGCTAAAAACCTACTTATATGTGAACTTTGGTTGGTTATTTTAACAGTTTTTTCTCGTATCCTTAAATATACGGGTCACTGAAAATATACCAAAATCCGTGTATAATTTCCTTTAAATAACTGATGGGCTTTGGTGTCGAGAGTGGTAAGCCCTTCCGTTGTTATAGAAGTGTACATTTCTCTTATATTTTGTCTTTGTGTATTGATCATTAATTTAATGTGTTTCAAAAACACGTTTATAAATGCATCGAATGTCAGAGAGATTCCCGATTAAAATTGACGACATGACTGAAAAAGACGTATTTTTGAAGACATTGAAGCTTCATGAAATCAGGAAATTAAAACAATGCACACCGATGATAACGCCAACAACAAATATTGACTCGCGATACGTGAAATCGATTAACCGCTTTATTACTTGTGCATTTTGTTATGTTTCGCCGTTTACTGATAGAAGACGGAAAGTGAACCTTTTATAGCAATTACCATCCAGGGAACTAAATGGTCATATATCGTACAAATATGGTCTTGTGTTTTATATGTGCATGTTTGCACTTACAAATTGTTATAATTTAAAGAACTCAATGTTACACATACCTTCGTATCCAGTTATATTTATAATAATAGTTTGTGACATATAGTTTCAATAGTTTTTTCAAGTTCGTCTAAATACCGATAAAGAATATGAATCTCTCTATAAAGCGATTTTAATAATGTGCACGTTTTTCAATTGAAATATTCAGTTTGAAAACGATTTTCAGTGGGATTACAGTTAAATGTAGACCAAAGCATGATATAATACACACCATTATTTAAATTCTTTTTGCAAATTGCATTCACATAAACTTTCCGCAAAAGACATCAAAGTGCCAGAACAGTTTAGGTAAAACTGTCGAAAACAAACTTTTGGATGCGACGTGGAGTTTTAATTTCAATTTAAAGAATATTTGCCTTGAGTATGGAAGAAATCGTGTTCTTCTATTATTAAACAGTGTACTTTTTAATGAGGTAAAGAGCGTTGATAAGATAAGCAATTGAATAAGATGACATTCTTTAACGAAAACAAACGTTTGCCAAAAAGCGGCTACAACCGGTTGACGCATATAAATGGAATATAAGGCATTTCTTATAACCTTCATAGGCATAGATTAGCTGAACAAGAGTGGCTAATTATGTGTTTAATCAATTTAAAGAATAACAGTGTTTTTTAAGTCAAATTTTGATACGATTTCCATAAACTTCTATAATGTTTTACTCCTACTTCCAAGTGTGGTAGATAAAGGTATTTTTTCTTACGAATGTTTGTATTTTTCAGATGAGAAGTACCGATTTTACAACACTATTAAACGGTGTAATTTCATATACAAATGAAATTGATTGTGCTTCAATTTACGGATGTTGCAAATTGGAATATCCGACTAGTGTATGCGAACTATATCACATTTAACAACACAATTGAGTGCCCTATATTGATAGTTTCAACCTGATTATAATACAGCAGAAGCACTTTGTATTGACAACCTATTTCCGGTGAACAAACAGGAAATGTATGGTGTTGCATCGTTCATGAAGAGTACTATAAGACGCTGTACGAGTTGAGATACTAACCAGATTTAAGGTTTATTGAATTGCTACACTAGGATAAAGGAATATCAAAGTCCAGTGACAACACCAACGGATACACGGAGTCGGTTATCATTCAGTCGTATTTGCAGAAAATGACCATTAGTATATACAATACCACTCATTACATACATTACATAAACATGTTTAAAAGAAATGTTCTATTTTATTTGTATTTAAATCAGACATGGTTACAATTCTTATAAGTTATGTTCTAATCTAGCCTAAAGAAAAAGTATATATTTTGAATTATCGTATATATACTATCATTTAATATGTACATATAGAATTTCCAAATTAACGTTGAAGAGCGTTACGGACGCTTTTTCTTAATCGATGTTTGCTGACCATTATTGAACCGATAATTGCAATATATGTAAATGGTGAGTGTTTTTTGTGTGTTGATCTCTTTTTTTGGAATATATTGCCTCTTTTGTAAAATTGACATTTGTCAATCTGTGAACATTCTTATTTAAAATACCTGATATAAATAATTCGACATTCATTCAGATGAAATAAGACATTTAAAACGTGTATTAAACCTTTACTTTCAACAAATAACATTTGTTAAAAACGAACAGATACTTAAGTAGGATCATAACTAACACAATACCTGTACTCGATAGATGCCATAACTATCTGCAAAGTATTCAATGTGCTTAAGGCTGCTCATTTAGTTCATAAGATATGGATTGACTGTTAAAGGTTATGTACTAGCAATAGTGCCTAAAAACACATACGGAAAATATGTAACAAAACAATGGGATATCAAAGAAATATGTGCACTAGCGAAATAATAGCAGTTATCTGACATTTATCTAACTATTGGTCATTGAAATTACACGCGTACGATAGTGTCCATTAACATCCAGACATAATGTTACTTCTCCGTTTCTGACATGTTGTTTTAGCAAGCAATGGGTGTCAAATCATCATTACTGCGTGCAGGCGTTCATTAATGGAACACGTCTGTGGCTATAATTTCCATGCGCGCATGTCCCCACAGGACGTTCAGTACGCTATGTGTGCGGATAATCTGTTTGGAAAATGTATTAAACATGCCCGGTAATTCTTTTGGTAAATTATATACGGGAACGTATGTCTTATTGTTCTGTTACATAAATAACCCCGATTTACTGTCATTGGTATCATGAATGAAACTATTTTGAAGAAAATTAGTATAGATTGTACCATTGTGTCAAATATATTCTTTAAATTACATATCCAAAAGGGTGCAATGACAAAAAAAAACATCAACTCTATTTTAACTTAATTGGAAAATTAAAATAAGCATTCGGTAAGTCCTGTGAACGAAACTGGAATCCATCTTAGTCTTGATTTAAAAAATGGCAAAAATTTGAAATACTAAAATCACAAAGGCTTTATTCAGTAATTTTAATTAAGCAGTAACTTGTGTTTTTATCAGAATCCATCTGTTTGAAACCACACACTTATATCTTATACATTATCAACATTGAACAACCGTACTAATAAACGACCTACATCATAATCATGTGGCTTTGAATAATGCAAATAATTGAGAATGCATGGATTGACGGAGAAGCAACCGGCTTTACCAAAGCGTATTACGGAAAGCGCAAACACGAAGGCGATTGAAGAAGAAAGGCTGAAATCACCATGTCACAAATAATCAGGAGAGGATATAACGCAGAAATATCAGGCACACAGTTAATCAATGGTGCTTTTTGTTCATGAATAATAATTGTCTGCTTAAAGCTGTAATAATAGTGTCATCAGTTAACAGTTACTAACTATAACTAGACAATATCAGATTCTGGAGTATGGCTAATTCGAAACGTAGCAACAGATTCATGCTTGTTTGAACCCGAGCAGAATATTAATTCTGTTTTTGTTCAAATTTAAGAAACAAAATAAAACGTAGGAAACACTTTAGTTATGACCCACGTCATTTTGCCATATGCGGCCGCTATAGATCCAGACCAGCCAGCGCAGACAAGCCTGTCCGCTCATAAAACCACGAAACCTTGCTTGACTTGACTGCGGACCTCCTGGCCAGATGCGCGATTGCAAAGGCTCTTCTCGAGCTACTCTGGTCGCATCTGGAATAAGACCTTATTTCGCATGACGCGGCTCATTTGTGTTTATTGTTATAGCAGCTTGGCACGTATTTAGCATGAACAGGTAAAACTACATACAGCGGTATTAGCGCGTAATTTGTTTGGGTTATGCTTGTCTTATCACAGGAATTGAGCGCGTGTTTTTCTAGTCACGACTTGATTTACCATTAAGCAAATGGTGTAATAGCGAAAATAGGTTTGGAGAATGTGTTTGTTGCCTTTCATAACAGACAAACAGATGGGAATACGAAAATTTTCCCTGCTTTTTTCTTGCGTTTCATTTCATTTACTTGTTGTAACTTTGTAATCGAGCTCGGTGTTACAATTTATATAATGTATAATTATGTTAAGTGTTCTATACATTATATACTTTTTATAATCTTAACATGTAATGTCAATTTCAAATAAAAGATATGAATGGTTTCTGGTTGTGAATTCAATCCGACATAATAATGTAATTTTGTTATTGTATATATAATAACTTTAATATATCATGAATGTAAGATATATGTTGAAGAACAAAATCATACTGTGCTGGAGAACGGCGAAAGATCACAGAATTATAATTATTATATCATATTTTCCTTTATGCATGAGCATTCATCAACAAAATAAGATTGGTAAAAGTGTTGTCAATTTTATATTGCCAGTCAAATTAAGCACACACTAATTTGACTGGGTAAATTGAAGTAAAAACATGTACGTATTTTTTCGATTTTTGGTTCTGTTAACATATACGATATGTTCACATGTAAATGAATCAAATCTTCAGCTGATACAGGAGGGGAGCAACCTTATTAACCAATACGGTTTTATAAAGAATAAATTGTCAAAGAGGGAAAAATCCAAACAAATGCACTAGGCATGTACGTTCATGACAAACGCACTAACATTAACTAATTTGTGGTCACCGCATTGGAACGGTCAGTGCAAAAGCAAATGAGGTTTGAACCGGTTATAAAGAACACAAAACATCACGATTGGTCATTAATTATTCATTAAGCATCTAAATTTCATAAAATTAACTTCATAGCCTCACGGTTCAATTTTATGAGCATAACAAGAGAATACGTTTTAAAAACCATTCAGCTACTCAATAATTATATAAAGACTAGACCTCCAAAGCCGTTACCTTTTGCGGCACGATGAAAGGAATCCAAAACTTGTATCAAATTCATCACGTCTATATTTTTTTTTAAATCAGATAAATAACATCCTATATACTTTTATGAAGGTACTTAATTATACTGTATTAAATGAAACTAAGTAAATACTCCTCAAACTAAGTTAAGGACAATTCACTCAAAAGTACCGCGTTTCAAAAAGCATCAACTTTCATGATAACTGTGTTTGAAGCACAAACCAGTAAACATACTCGAACAACAATAAGAACGACCAACGAAAACCGCGTTCAGTGTGACTGTTTTGAAAACGCTTAGTTTAAATGGTTGAATTTCCCTGCAGAATTGGACTCGGGAACCAATGAGATGTTGTATTTATAACAATTTAAAACATGTAAACATGACATCGACATGTTGCAGGATCAGTCAAAAAGCATTACGTATGTGCGTAAATGTGGGTTCCGACGCTGATGTGGGGCTTGTCGAGCGATTGTCTGTTTCAGAAGTACGTCCCATCCCGATTGTGGTCAGGATATGTAATCGATCTATGTCATCACGTTCAATGTACTCCATAACCACGCGAGCCCTATGTGGACGCGCATTTGTTAGTGTCCATTGGCACAAAAGTAACCCCAACAGCACCGAAATAGTGCCTTACAAACCCATGCATGATCTCAACCATATATCAACCATTTGTCTAAACCTATTGCGAAAAATCTATAGATACGTAGATCCCATTTACGACACCCACCACCACCCTTTTAAACAAGCACTTTAGCACCAAAAAATCTATCATTTACACGAAATATCTCAAATTGCATGGCTTAAAACTTACATTAACACATAATTTAGATTCATTTGTTCATAGAATACACCAGCGTCTACTTACTCGCATATATGGACAGGTATATTACAATTTGCGGTGATCTTTATTTTGTATTGTGTGTTTATTTTACACATATTAATTATTTATTTTATATGACCTGTAGAAGATATGTATTTGGAAAAAAAAAATCAGTTCAGTCGTTCTCTATTCGAAAAGCAATATATTTATTTATATTTATTATATAATTATAACAGATAACATAACTACTTGTATATTTATATTGATTTGTATTTAACTGTTCATGATTTCCATCCGATACTAATTTGACGGTTGGATATAGCCATAGTATGATATGTCTATTTCCTCAGCTCAAACATAACCATCAGAGTCATTCGTGATTTCAGAGAATAATTTTAAAACGATATGCGTGCAGACTGCCAAACGACTGCTTGCCACCTAATGAATATGTTCATCAGTTCACAAATTCAGACGTGCTCGGACATAACTTGTTTCTTACAAGCCGTTAAGAAGGCGTGAAATGTTAGGAAATTGTTGTTTACAGTCGTTTAGCAATTGTTCAACAGTACATGACGATTGTCGTTTACATTATTCTGTCATCAGCGCGGCTTAATGACGTACAAGTCAAGTAAGATTAATACGAACAGCATAATAAAGTTATACTACTACCAGCTACATTCCGGTTTCTTACATTATAGAACTGGCCAATAAATATGTGCCCAGTTTCCTATGAACAAGATGCGCTTCATCACCTACGTTTATGATGATTAACATCGAACAATAATTTTACGTAAATATTAATTTTATCAAATCTTAAGAAATCTTTCTGAATTGTATATCGTTTCCGTTTCTCTTAACTTAAAACTTGGATATCATTTCACGTCCACATTGAAAGGTAAAATGATTTCAATAATTATTTGGGTCTGCATATCATAATTTGCGAAATATATTTAATTATCATAATCTTGATACGGATTGCAATTATTAGTGACTGGAAACAAAACAAAAATAACAGGATAACTTATAGTGATAATTAATATAAAATATCATAAGCAATCGTTTTATAAAAAATGAAACATTATGTATTGTTAGTTAAAATATAACGTTATGCTATTAGCTTATATAAATGGTATTCTGGTGTTATTTGTTTTACAAATTAAAATACAAACTGGAGTTCAAGAAAAATCAAAAATAAAACAATAGATATGCATCAAACTACTTGTGCTTTTTATTTATGTTTTAAATGGATTGAGCAACAATATTTAGAAAATTTATGAAACAGCCCTCGTACAAAATTAATGTGTGATTAATTGACGATGCATGCGATTCCATTTTCATTAATCTCAATATTTCTGAAAGTCAAAAGAGCAGGTTCTGTTACAATCCTTGCAGCTTTACACTCAACGTTTGCAAAGGCCCGATGTCTAGAATTAGTGTCCTGGAAAATTCGGTTGTCATACGCAGAAATCAGCAGAAATAACAGACATGCCAACAAATAGACAGACATATGGTGTTACTCTCAGAGATTTGCATATCGGCATGACAGATGATTTCCAATTTTCCAGGATATGAAACCTTCTGTTTGATATTACATTTTCCTTACGTGTCAAATCAACAACACCGATCTTCTGAGAGTTTAAAGAATATATGAGTAGTTTTAATAGGTTTACCATGTAATCCTTCAATAAATAGATAATATCATAGTTGTAATATTCAACATATATTCCAAAAATGAGCAGTAGCGAATTGTTGACAGATACAAACTTGTGGTTGAATTGGTTGGAAAGAATGTTGGTGCATGCATATATTTATTCTAGCATAAATGAACCTCTTTTAAACACTGAGCAAACAAATCTCTGTACAATCTACGTGAGAACAGTGGCAACACAAGTCCAAAACCTTAAAGATCAGAATAAAGATTTACACATTTCTGTACTTCATATTTTACTCGTGCATAATTTTGCATCGTCTTTGATAAATATGCAGATACACACTACTCAATGCAAACCATTCACTATAACAACGTATTGAGCGTGTTACGCTTGCGGGAGTCAAAAAAGTATATGTATAGTTTGAATACATTTAACACATTACAAAATAAGAGCTTTGTCACATACAAAACAGCAGTCTCCTATCGGGTTCATGTTTGAGTACCAATAGGATCGCCGTAAATTTTAATAACATAACAGGGACGACACTTTCCGCTTTTTTCGTTTATGGAAAGTCTCTTCTTAGCAAAAATCCAGTTTTGTCGTCCCTGATTAGCCTGTGTGCCACAGTCTAATCTGGGACGATTCTTTACGCTCATGCATTAAACCCGATTTTCACAGAGCGAGGATCATTTTTAACTTGGAAATGCACAACCATATCTGAATGTTCAGTCGTCAAATTAAATGTCAAAACGTACACTGCGAACCTCAGATCCATTCGTTGGTAATTAAGCAGTTCCTTACAATCAGAGGATGATTTTAATAACCATATGTTTTTAGAACTTTTGGTCCTAAGCTTTGGGATAACCTGTTTTAAAAATTCAGACAAAGTGATGTAGTGAACCGTTTTAAGAAAGCTTTAAAAACATTTCTGTCATAAAAAGCTTTAAGATAATTACCTATTTTTATTATTGTACAATGCCGGTGAATATTTATTGATATTTAGATATATGCATTTAAGCAAATAATACAGTTCAAAGTGTAATCGATATCGAATGTTATCAGTCCCCACAGCTCGGATCCATAAAAAGTATGTTCATACCCTTGACGCCAACTAACCTAAAATTACAAATATTTGTATGTACTCGTTTAAATAGAGCAGCAGTCCATAAACACAATTTCTCAAAATGTTCAATTAAGGTTTTAATCCGATCGATACCAATGTTGAAAAATTAACTATTTGACAACTAACACATATATTCTTTATACCTTCATATGTTTATATCGTTTTATGCCCCCAGTAGAATATCAGTCAGCACTGTCAGTCTGTCGGTCCGTGCGACATTGCGTTTTCTATACACTTTCAAATATTAACCTGATTTTTTGTATGTGCGTCTATCTTAATGACGTACAGATCAAGTTCGATTTGCGTTCCTGTCTATGAATTTTTGGCGAAGTTACGGGCTTTGGACTTAGCTATTCTCTCTAGAATAACAGTCTTCCGGACTGTTTTAATTAAACACTTGCAAATATTTACCTGATTTTTGGTGTGTGGGTCTACCTCATTTTCTTTTAATTAACACTTTTCCGGATTTGTTTTCTGAAACACTTTCAAATACTGACCTTATTTTTGACGTGTGAGTCTACCAACATGACTTACAGATCAAGTTCGAGTTTCGTTCCGGTCCAGTGAGGATGACAAAGTTACTGGCCTTGGAATTTCTCTTTAATATCACTTTTTCGAAATTCTTTCCGAAACACTTTCAGATACTTACCTGATTTGTGTTGTGGGAGTCTACCTGCATCACTTTCTGATCAGGGCTGTGTTTTTTTCTGTTCCATTTATATTTGACGAATTTACGAGCCTTGGAATTTTCTCTAAAATAACAGTTTCCCGGACTTTTTTTCAAACTTTCACACTTTCAAATATTGACCTTATTTTGGAATTATAGGTCATATTTGAATTTTATGGCCCGAATAGTGATATCGACAAAATCACAGCCAGTTTTGGGCCTTCGATCAACCCTGAATTTGGCCAAGCATTGTTTGGTAAGTTCATGTAGTTTTTCTATTAAACAAACTAAATGTGTAGACTGCATGTGTTTGCTCCATGTAAAATGTGAGGTTACATTTTCCTTAAAAATCCAATTTGAAAGAAAATACTTTCTTTTCAATTAACTGTGACTGTAGACCTCTAGGCCTTCTGGAGATTTCTAAGTTATGCAACCCCGAGATTTGCTGAACGTTATTTCGTCATGATGTTTGGATTGTGATATAGCTGATGTGCGGCTATAAAGTGCAGTAGGCGGCATTATGTTTCACAAACACAGCTCTTGTTTAAACAACTCTTGGTTTGAGTTTTTTTCTGTTGTTCGACATTGTTCATACGTTATATTTAGTATTGTATAATATCGGAGCAAATGATAATATGTTTATCAGAATATAATATATAACATAATGCATACATCAGATCTGTATCGAAATATAGATTTTAGCGCGATTATTCTCATAGTTTGAGCTAAACTACTCACCGACATAAGCAGATGGAGAAAACCTCATACTCTACAACAAAGTAGGCTATATTTCCCTTTGTCACAAGTATGTTTTAACCATTTAAAATACTATTGGATATGAGAGGAAGCCAAACATTTTACAATCAGATTGCAACTTTTAATTAACATGTTTTGATGTAAACGATGTTGAGGGATGGTTAATAATCCTTTATTAATTATTATATTATTTATTATACGCTTTGTTTTATTTTCCTATTAAAACATGGACTTAAATACTATTAACAATAATTTGATACAAGTAGCTATTGAAATACGAGATGTAAAATTACGAAAGTGTTTTATTAGATCACGATCAAAGAGGATCGATGAATTTGAAAAACCTACATTATTATTTGGAATTAAGAAAAGCAACATTCAGATAGCAAAACAATACCTCTTATATTAAACGATGATGGCCAAGACATAAACGACCACAGTGCATTTTTGAAAGAAACTACTTAATACAACTTATTAAGCTGCAACCAATGAAAACATTAATATTTGTGAAATGTTTTGATGATCCTAACAGGATACTTGCACTACAAATTAGGTTATGACCAATCTTAAACGTCAGATGGCTTGTTTACAATAGGAGAAATCTAAGAAACATTAACATATGAAAAATAATAAAAGCCCAGTATATAATTGTTTCATAACTGAATTTTTCAAAGTTTGTTAAAAAAAGAACTTACGTTTTGTTTTTTTTCATTTTAAGAAGTGTTTATTATGCTATTACACTCATTATCGTAATTTGCAACTCAAAAGGAAGGAAATCTCACCTGCATACCAATAGACAACACAGGGACAATAAAGAGATTTCTTTAAAAATCTAGACCATCAACACTGTTTACGGTTGTTTACAAGATAGCAAAAGGCATGATACAGTAAATGTTTTCAAACGCGTTTTATAGGTTCGATTTTTACAAAATATCAAAAACTAGGAATGCTTATAAAGAACAAATTGTTAAATGTCAACGTAATTGCGTGTGGTAGGATGTTCTTTATTGTATGTAAGTGCATAAAAATAATGTTTGTACAATTGATAGTATATTGAAACTTTCATTATTCCATAATAACGAGTATAAGATCTGCTTGAAATATTTTCATTTACCAGGTATTATGATATTAGAGTTTGATGTGTACGAGAAATAATGATGCTTTTCTGGAGGGATTACGCATGCACTTTTGAAGAGTGCACAGTTAAAAATTAAAATTGTCAATTTCGATGGATATTAAACTGTGTTCGAGTTCTTTAGAAACTTTTGTTTCCTTCAAAATTAGTAAATCCAATATCAAAGGTGAATTTATTTTATTTAAAAGATATTGTATAAACAAAGACATCACAATAAAAGAGCGTGTAACAAATTCATATTAAATAATAAAAAAAGGCTTCAAGTCAAATTTAACGAAATGGAATGTTTTAAAATATCGATTAGTGGTAGACGCAGATCTTTGTTTTCAAAGTCTCAATAAATGTATGCATTGCTTTCATACTAGAATTGTACAAAAGATGCTAGAAACTAGATCAATGTAACCTTAACTGATAATGGAAATGTAAACATAAGTTTGTTTGTGTAAGGCACGTGGAAAACTTTAATTGATATTTTCTGTGAAAGTGAACTCATCCAATTGGAAACCATATACAAAATTGACAAGGCCTTAAATTATATTAAAGTACACTTCCTTTGTTGTCATGTCATTCTCACTGGAATTTCTAGGGGAAAATGAACCATATAAATGTTTTTTAACTTTTGGGAATACAGTTTATTTTTAAAATGTAAAACAGTGTTGCCATTCAAGGACAAAAGTCTGCAGTTCGCATGGGAAATCCAAACACGCACTTTTATTCCTCAAAATAAACTTAAAAAACAATTTGCATGGTTTCCGTATGCATTAGTTAAATGACAAATGCGATTGATGGCACTAAAATAAGTTAAGAAGGATTCTTTGACAGGCAAAAAAGAAACATGCTGCTTTTCAATTGCGTCTATATTATTGTATGTGTTGTTTTTTCATTGTGTTTCATGTTTTGCCTTAACATTGTTTACATGTATTTGTCTTACGTGGCGTAAAACACCAATATTTATGTTCGTGCTGATAAATACATAAATTTTCATCGAGCCAGTAATAAGTCACTTTCGTGTTAGCCATGTAAATGTGAGTACTGTTTATTAAATATATCACGTATCAACACGGCACGTTTGATAGCATATCGGCTATATACTATACCAACGTTTTCATTTGAATGGTGAATAGCCTGGGTATTTTAATGGCGTTTTCTATCAATAAACTTGATCAGAAGAAGTCATTTACACTCAATCAACACTCTAAAGCAACGTTCACATATTTTCACAATATCTCGAGTATTTTTTATTCGATATTGTCCACATTGGGGACTTTTGTAAGAATTAAATCATGTTTTAATGTCTGAATTCTTTTGCGATGAAAAACGAGTACTAGCAATGTTAAATGAAAGTCTACTCAATCATATTAAGAACACAATGTATGCTCGTTATCTTGAAGATTTCGTCTTTGTTGTTAAATAGATTCTTAATGTTGTAATCCAATTTTCCCAGACCTTTTCATGTATTGATACTTTATTTAACAACTTACGAAATTCAATACTGATCAATTTGTCATGCTTTAATATATGTTATTATGTTTTGAATGTGTATACTTATGGACTGTATGTCTTTGCATATTGAATTAACCAAACCATTATATGAATAAATTGTTTATATAATTTTGCGGTATTTAAACGATAGTACAGCAAATCGTTAAACACAAAAATGCAAATCTAAGGTTGCGAAGCGGTCAAGATAAAAGCTTCATTTACTTACTCAATGCAGATTGCTGAATAATGAGTTCTGACTTTAGGCTTAACTGTCTTGTCTAACGTAAATGCCCGTTTAATGAATGTGTTAATGGTTGAATAATGTGAAGCTAAAGAGACTTCGTACAAATGACATAAATATGCACGTGATTTCCGTCCTGTTATTGCTGAAATCCGGATAAGCGTTTTGATAGTTACATTTACGATTGTGTAATAGTCGGTTAGATAACGCGTGTATGTTACGGTCAATTTCATTTTTCAAGGTCAAATGGTTTTGATAGTACAGTCCAGTTTTAAGGTATGTTTTCATAAACCTAGACATTAATCCCCAAATGAGATGGCGTTTTGCCTGTTTTTTTTGTTGTTTTTTTCGCTTGACGCTAAAAAGCCTACATGTACTAATATGTAAACTTTTAACTTTAATAATGAACAACCCGGTCGGCAGATGGTTTTACGTAGATTTTGATGGGTTATTTTAACAATTATTTTTTGGGAATCCGAAATAAACGGATTACTGAGAATATACTAACATTCGTGATAATGTGCCTTTTAATAACTCATGAACTATGTGGTTTGGTGTTCAGAGAGTTAAGTCTGGAAGGCAAGTTCAGTTGTTAGAGAATTGTAGATTTCTCTTTTATTTTGTCAACATGTATTAATGTGCTTCAAAAACATGTTTAGTAATACATCGTATGAGAAATTCACAATTATACATTGACTGCATGGCTGTAAGTGACGTATTTATGAAAACATGTATACTTCATGGAATTAAGATTATAACAATTCATACCGATGATAACGCCAAAAACGAATATTGCCTAGCGATAAGAGCAAATCGACTAATTGATTCATGAATTGTGCATTGTGTTATGTTCTGCCGGTTACTGCTTGAAGACGGAAAGAGAATTGTATTGCATTTACCATCTGTGGAGCTAAATGATCACAGATCGTACGAATATGGACTTGTGTTTTTATATGTGCCTGTTTGAATTTACAAATTTGTATGAGTAAATGAAATCAATTCACACATACCTGCATATCCATTTATATTCATAATAATAGTTTATAACATATCATTAATTTTGAAAGTGTGCCAGATTTTTCTGTAATTATTGGGGGATTTCGGTTGTATTTTTGTGGTAACTCAAGACAGCTTACTTTAAATATTTAGTTTATTAGTGTTCAGTTCTAGAATATAAAAATGATAATATTCAATGCAGATATCTAGATGTCGGATTACAGATGTCCGATCAAAGATGCGGGATTAAAGTTGTGGGATTAAGTCTGAAAATATTTCAAGGATTAAATGTAACAGTAATATTACATAATAATACAGTAATATTACTCCTTCAAGAATAATATATTAAACATGTTATACTTGCAATTTAAAAGGCTGATACTAGTGGCCCATATATATTAACAATGTAACAATTAGAAATGATATTAACTGATTAATTATTCCATACTTAGTACATACAATAAATAACATAGACAATTATACATTTTACAAAAACATATTAAACAACAAGTAACATCATCAAATTAAAATGTACACATAGCTTACCAAATTGTGGATTTGACTCATACAGCTCTCCCAACTTCTCTCCGAACTCGATGTTAGATGGACTGTAAGTTAAGAATTAGGTGTCAATATATGCATCAAGTGATCGTTAAAAAGAGAAAGAAAAGAGAAGTTGCCATTTTTCCTCGGACTGAATAAATGTCAATCTCCAAAAGAAATATATATAGGATACTTACAAATCAATGCATGGACAGCCCAATTACAAGACGATATGAACAATAGACAAATACAGATGAAAAAGACAAAGATATTTACATAATACATCTACTGTCGTCAACTGTCAACTGTCCGTCCTCAACGCACGATTTCGCTCGACTGAGACATTTGGCGCGTGCAAAAAATTACACACCTCACAGTAAAGGTTATTTTAAAAAGGTTACACGCAACAATTTAAAACCAAACGTCGATTTTCCAGCCCTGTCACACTTCTAAATACCGATAAAGAATATGAATCACTGTATACAGCGATTTCAATAATTTGCACGTTTTTCAATTTAAATATTCAGATAGAAAACGATTTTGAAGTGGGATTACATTTCAATGTAGAACAAAGCATGCACTAATGAACACTACCATTGACATTTTATTTAAAATTTGCATCAACATGAAACTGTCCGCAAAGGACATAAAAATGCCAAAAACATGATCGGTAAAACTGTCAAAAACAAACCTTTGGATATGATGTGAAGTTTCAATTTGAAGAATATAAGCCTAGAGATTGGAAGAAATTGTGTTCTTCGTGTTATTAAACAGTGTACTTTTTAAATAAAATAAAGATTGTTGATCAGATTAACAATTGATTCAGTGGACACACGTTAATTAAAATAAACCTTTCAAAAAAGCGGCCACAACCAGCTGACGCATATACAAGGAATATAAGGCATGTCTAAGTACATTCATGGGCATAGATTAGCCGAACAACCGTGGCGAATTGCTTGTTTAATCAAATTAAAAGATAACATAGTGTTCCATTATTCGTCTTCTGACTTCAAATTAAGTCAAACAGTGATTATATTGCCACGAAAATCTATTATTTTTTACTCCAAATTCCAAGAGTGGTTGATAAAGGTATTATTTCTTAAGTCTGTTTTTATTTTAAATGTTAAACGGTGAAATTTCATATACCAATGAAATTGATTGTGCTTCATTATAGATGTTACAAAATGGTATATCCGGCCAGTTTATGTGAATTATATCACATTTAACATCCTAATGAGCGTAATGATGCTAAAAAATAACTGTTACATTATCGCCGGTAATTATGACGTCAAAAGATGAAGCAGTTGTCTTTTTGTCTGCAACTAGATAACTATTCCAGTCGATATAATGTTACCATGGTGTTTTCATTGTTGTAGTATAAATCTATTGTTGCGAAGCAAAGTCCCAAATATATCGATTCAAATAAGATGTTCTAAACACCGATCTGCACGAGAGACGCTCTTGATTTGTTCAAACTGTTAAGAATACAGCACAGACACTTTGTATTTGACAACGTATTTCCGGTGAACAAATTGAAACGTATGGTGTTGTATCGTTCAGCACGAGCGCTATTAGACGCTGTAAGAGTTAAGATTCTTACCGGATCTAAGGTTTATTGAATTAATGCCACACTAGGATAAAGGACTTTGAAACTCTATCTACATCATCAACAGATAAAGGGTTCGGTTACCATTCAGTCGTACTTGGTCATTTGCCTATACAAAACCACTCAATGCATATAACACAAAACATAAACCTGATTTAAACAAATTTATTTACATATTTTTTTTTTATATTAGACATGGCGACAATGCGTACAAATTATGTTTTAAGTTCGAATCTATCCTATATAAGAAAATAGTATGTGTATTTAATTATTCCATATATAATAACATTAAATATGCACAGTTGATATAATATAAGAGCAAGAGTGCCAAGATAACCAATTATACCAAGTTTCACCAAGACTCAGCCATAAATGTGGTCTCCAGAGTGGTAAAAATGCTTTTCTACGATTTTACCTGGTGACATAGTCTTTAGATGTACGTGACCCATATTCAAATTTAACTTAAATATTTTCAAGATAATCGTTCTGACCAAGTTTCACAAGGATTGGGTCATCAATATGGCCTACGGTGGTAACAAATTTTGATAAGATTTGACCAGTTGTCATTTTGGACGCAACTGTCTGAGATTCAAATTTAGCCGTGACATAGTCAATGATGGTTACAAGGTTTTCCTACAACTGGGCCGGGTGACCTATTTCATGGATGCACGAATTTCAGATTAAACCTTGGCTTAGATACTATCAAGATATACATGTTGCTCAAGTTTAATTAAGATTGGAAGACAAATGTCACCTGAAAAGTAGTTAAAGGCTCAAAGTTGACGTCGCAAGACGTACGAAAATGGTCTGACGTCAACCACTCCAGTGGTGAATGCTTATGGACAGTTGACAATATGGCGGGCAAATGCGCTATGACAAATAACAACATAATTTTAATTTATTACATGATGATAAGTAGGTCATTTCAATAACATGATCTTAATATATATTAATTTTAAAAGTCAATAATTTTTTTTATAAATACTGAATCCTAAAGTTTGACAAAAATAAACTGTTTATGAATGTAATACTATTACACGTTATTATTATTGTTTCCTAATAAGTTGTCCACGGAACCTTATGCAATTCCTGCAATAACTTCCTTTTCTGATTTTTTTTATCTGCTAACGAAAATCAGTACACACTACATTATTTATGTGTCCTGGTAACTTACTTGTTCGTGAGGACTTTCGCTGTAGCATATGTATACAAGTTTCATCTAGAGTACTCATTTACAGAGCACGTTTAAAGTCCGCATAGCCCCTTAAGTTATTTATTTTTTTAATCGTGGCGTCAGTTTATTGTCTCGTGAGGCAGAAGTCTTACATAGAAAAATATCGTGAACTATCAAGGTACGTGTCGGCTATTTCCACCGGAAGATCTCTAGACTACAAATTCGAGGATTATGTGGATATATTCCTAAGCAGGCCACATGATATTTTAGGGATTTGTCTAGGCATTATTTTCCCGCTATTGTTCTACTACTTCTAATTCTAGAAGGGCAGTTTTCAGTTAATGGCGTCAGCATAGATACTTTATCATGATAAACCAGCTGAGCCAAGAAAATGGTGTTCGTGTTATAACCTGATTCCAGTATAGTATAAAACCCTCTTACATTTGATCTGGAGAACAATAAATACACGAAGTCAACAGGCACCTTTTTTCCAATATGCATTGTTATCTTATGGCAGATCTATGCAACCATACACTGTGTTTTTGATCGATTTAGACAAATGCTTCACAGCAAAGAGCTTGTACGACCAATCCAATGGACCCAGAAAGTTGTGCATTTATCATATACACAAGGACATACCAATGCCCTACACAGCAGGACATAAATTTCTAACTCGTTTAACCAATCCATAAATAACTGAACGTACTGTGGCTATGCTGTGTTAAACCAGTGTTACTGTAGGAGAATGTGTGGATGCCGGACCTTTACTTCGTGCTCAATTGAGATAAATATAAGACTCCATTAAAATTAGCAGATGATACAGTCTTGGTACAATCCGCTAATAGTTTATTTAAAGCAAGGCAATTAATTTGCTATTTATAACAATACAATACAGTAAATGATTAAAACGGGGAAGGCAGCCGCTTTGTAAAGGTGAATGTAAAACGTTGGGTGCTTAAACAGTTTAAAGTCGCACTTTGCAAAGAATAAATCACACAAACAACACAAGTGCAAATCTCATGAATGGCATAGCATTGCGATTTAAATAAAACACCAATAAACGTGGATATCAGTTCCATTTAATTGCAGTTAAACTAATAAATAGTTTATTTTTCACTAGAGCGAAACAAAATGCAACTGTCTTAGGGTCGATGAAATGAAGTGAATAGTAGTATCAGCTGCATTCCTTCTTGTTTATTATATTTCCAAACCCAAAATCATAAAGTACACATTTGAAATCATCTAAATGCACTTCAGGAGAAAGCCGTTATAAATGGTTATCACACAACTATGATATATATGCAAAATATTTTTTAACAAAACATGAGTGTATAACTGAACATTGAGTTTAGTTCCCGTTTCTCCAACTGACCATGTGTCGTACATGCGTAAGTAATTTAGTATGTTCTCAAGAATAAACTATCATCAACCGTTTTATACGGCATCACAGGGCATTTTGTTGACATTTTGATCATCACATACTAGCTTCATATGTAACTGAAAAATTAGAAATGTATGAGGCTTTCTAAATACAAAAATGACCGCAATTTATTCAAGTTTTCTATGAATTTGCGGCATTTAAATAGACATTAAATACCAAATAGTGCAAATTCTAAGGTTGTACAGGGGACATTGTACAAGCTTCATTAAACCTGTTATCTATATCTCGACAGGAATAATAAGATCTTCGTGTAGGCCTTATGTTGTTCCGACACTTTAATGTCATGTAAATGAAAACAAATTGAACTATACACGACATAAGAGACTATTTACAAGCGTCATCCGCTGTCGTGTATTTTTCTTTTTGTGATATTTTATACATTAATCAATAAGTTTGATTCTTTATATATAAACCTAATAAGAAATGTACAATTACTAGGGGCGTATATACTATTTATAAACCGAGGCAGAAATTAAAACTTCTTATAGGCATTGATGTTTTAGGTAAACCGAGGCAGAAGTTAGCACTTTCGTGAGGCGCATCCGTTATCAGGTTTGTTGTTTGAAAGTCCATACCACAATTACGTTGGACGTTGTACCCAATCCGTCGTAGAACGTGGAAACAAATATCGAGAAATTAGGATTTTCGACTGTTCAAAATCTAGGCGTTTAAATTTCTGTAAACAAAACATTCAAATTATAGATCCTGGATTCAACTCAAGTGGCATATATGCTTTGCTATTTTCACTTCATGGAATCTTACAGTGTTACAATAAACACCGAGAATCCCAAATAATCAACTTTGTCTTGCAATAATCGATTGCCCCATTTGTTTGTGGGCTTTTTTCAGATGTAATATTCGCAAAGACTTGATATGGTTGTTACAGGACTTTATTCCATCAACCATAATTTTAAGAAAAAATCAACTTTATAAATGTATGGAATTGTTCATACGCACGTTTCCATGCACATAATTTTATTACGAAATTCAATCGAAAAAGTAATACCTTTAAGTATGTATATTTAATTAAACGGATGTTATTATAAAATGATATCCAAATCAGTTATACCTCAAAGTATGTGTATTGCGAAAAACATTTCCGTGGCCTATTTTTACGACGTTTTATGACTGGGTGGGGATTCGAATGTTCAATACCTACATGTGATTGTTTTCATATAAACATATTGCCTGTCCAGCACATATATAAAGCGAGGGGTATTAATAGCATTACTGCCAAGCGCCGGCATATAAGATATGTTTTGTTGTTACAAAGTTCAGTTAAAAGGTGTATAAAAAGACAATATGTTGCCCTAGATTGATTGCGAGGGGTTAACACTATAAGAAACAATAAAAAAAATCCCTTCCATTTTAAAGGGCTAGTATATTCAGTTGTACGTATTTTTTAAACATTAGAGTGACGAAGTTTTTTTTTATTATTATTCCTTTTTAATTTGAAAATCGGATTGGAGCGAATGCCATGTGTTTCGATTGTCTACGGATAACAAGAGCATAAAGAACGTATTTAAATACTGTTTTAAAATTGAATTCTGCTTAAACTGTCAGCGGCAGACATCAAAATGCCCGCATCTGCCAAACGGAGACTTTGGATGCAATATTGAGTTGCAATTTAAAAGTTAAGAATGTTGGTTTTAATAGTATAGTGGTTGTGTGTGACGATATCCCGCTAAAGTAAACAATGCTCGACAGTATATTGTCAATTTACTAGAATAATCGTCTGAAAAAAGCATAGACGATTGTCAAGAAGAGCAAATAATCCACCCATGCGCATTAATGGAATATAAGGGATCTCGTGGGTAATTGCTTGTTTAATCAAGCGAAAAGATACCAGTATGTACCATTAAGCATCTCATGATATCTCAAACAGCAAATAATTTCACACACAAAAAAGAGAAAACACAAATATGTTTTGTTACTTTATCTTTTGAGATAAACTTTTATCATTGTATTATAAACCCTATTTATATATTTTTCACTACAAAGTACATGCTGTGTATTGCAGTACCATTAATTTTACAGTTCGATACAAATCCTATAACCAAGACACAAATATCATACTAGTGAAAACGTGTCTTTATTAATTTACTTACCATTCTTATAATGATGGCAGTATGGTCTATATTAATGTACTTTTCGCATGGTTATTTCCCCGTTTTAGATTATAATATCGTGTGTGTTGATAGTCTAGTGTTAACACTTCCTCTACAACACATGAGTAGCAGGTTTATTTCTTATTTTCACCTAACCTATTAACTAATAGCATGAGACGTTATCCCGATATTTGCGGGGACGAAGTGTCTTATGCCTCTGGAACGAGGTGTCGAGAAGGAAAATTCTACATTTGAATTGACGATAAACGTATATAAACATCGACAGCCTATGAATCATTTAATACTTATGAAAATACGTTATTGTCAAAAAGCTTCTTAACATTCGTAACCAAATTTATGTTACTATGCTTAAAGAGCCTGTAAATAAATAGGTTTCAATATAATGCAATCAGTATTTGGTACTTTATACAAGTATTTTACAATTCTAAAATTTTCTGATATGACTATGTATATACAGAGAGTATCCACCTAAATCGCCAGTAACCGCTGCATCACAATTGATTTGTTCATTTGAGTATATGACATTTTTTCTGAAAGGCGTCATTTAACCTAACTATGAACAACCTCCTTTAATATAAACGCAATAGCAATATTATTGGTTTGCATGAAAACTAATTAGTTGTTATTGCCAGAGAAAATGTAAACATTGAAATACTGTCACAAATTTTTAATCAATTGTTATAACAAGACGAAACTTAAACTTGAGCATGAATATTGTCATGTTCGCTTGAATAAACACAATGTGTGTAAAGTCCCAAAGGAGAGTGAATAATTGTTTGCGTTCAAAACGACGACGGTGTATTATATCCTTGAAGCATAATTTTAAAGACAGAAATATTGAAACACAGATATGAGATAGAAACCGTTCGTGGAAGTTTAATGAAGACAAATGTTCATAAAACAAATTGTCAGCAAACTCGATATTTTTTGCTAAGCACGTGTCTGCCAATCAATAAAACATTCAAATGAATAAATGATCATAAGACATTTATGTTGAACATTTTTATTTCTATATTCCCGTTTTACATGTATTACATTACAACAACCTCAATATAATCAGCACTCCGAGTAAAATTGAATTATTTATCAAAGTTGTGGCACATTTATGTAAGGACCATGGATTCTTCGTTAAAATCACTATAGAAGGGAGACTACTACAGAAAGAAGGCTATGCAAGTGTGTTCGGTGTTGGTGTTTCCTTTGCTGATAATACGAAAGTCTTATGTTCACATATGAGCCGCGTCATGTGAAAATGGGTATTATGCCATATGCGACCAGCGAGCTCCAGACAGCGCGGATGCGCAGGGCGGTCTGGAGCTACCCTGACAGCATATGACATAAGACTGATTTTCGCATGAAGCGTGTCATACAGCAACTGCTTGTATTGGTTAAGGTCAACTATTAACTTTGTATTATGATAACACTTGTTGTTAAGACAAAATATATATTAAGCTGAGCAAAGCACAGCAAAATGCTAACTTTTGGTTAAGCATTTGTGCTCGGCTCTTCTTCGTTGACCGTGCGCTAATGTACCTGTAGACAACTCATGATTGAGGCGCATCGTCGAAAACGGCCCTTAGGACATTTTCGATTAGTGTATCTCCAGACATGTCTCTGCATCCGTAGACTCTGATGAGGAGTAAGAACTGTCCTCTACGGAAACCTAGCGTGACATTGAAATGAAAACACTCTTATCGAATATGCACATATTGGTCCATTCCACTTATAAGCATTTACGTGTGAACACTTTAAAATATTCTACTAAAATAATGTAAGATCACTCTTTTTCTTTTTATATAAAAGTTTGTATTCTAATACCTTGCAATAGTCTTCAACATCTTCTACTAAGAATGTTCAAATTTTGACGCTTGGGTAAACAGTTTGAGGTTGAATTGA
Organism: Dreissena rostriformis; assembly: GCA_007657795.1. Classification (NCBI taxonomy): domain Eukaryota; kingdom Metazoa; phylum Mollusca; class Bivalvia; order Myida; family Dreissenidae; genus Dreissena; species Dreissena rostriformis. The sequence goes on from VMBQ01003623.1 coordinate 69,118, forward strand.
GGGTGCTAATAACAAATCGGTAACAATGCCGCATATGAGCGACCGAGTATCTATAAATCGATCCGTTACCGCGCAAACTACGAATTCAATCTAGTTTGTTTTTAATTGTGTAATTAAAGGTATTGAATAAGTTAGGTTGAATGCATAAACAATAACTGTAACATTTAATCGAATGTAATGTTTACCGATATTGATTTGTGTCGCGTTCTTAGGAAACTGTGTAAAATGCATGTGCGTAAAGTGTCGTCCCAGATTAGCCTGTGCAGTCCGCACAGGCTAATCCGGGACGATACTTTCCGCCTTAACTGGATTTTCGCTAAGAAGAGATATCATTTTAACGAAAAAATCCATAAAGCGGAAATTGTCGTCACTGATAAGCCTGTGCGGAATGCACAGGGTAATCTGGGATGACAATTTACGCACAAGTATTATGCCCAGTTTTCTCAGAACACGACACATATGTGTAGTCCGCATAATATTGCCAATGTGCCATACCACATTCCTTATTAATAATTCTACCTGGTCTTATACATCGACTAAATGAGCCTATTTACAGAATAACGTGGGTTGGTGCTAATCATATCCGTTTAGTTTGTGTGTTTTTCGCTGAACGTTTTAAATAATTTATGTCTGCTAAAAACAGTTACATAGAAATAGTTTTAAGAGAATCAGATACGAAACACCTGTGCCAAGTTAGATAACATCCCACTCGGTGGTTTTCGGAAAATATCATCTTAATTTGCCCCTTCCAAAGACATACTTTAAGCTTTTGTGATCTTCTTAGTTAACGATTAGATCACTCTTTTTAGAGAAACTGACTAAGCGCTTTGTTTAAGTACAATTTAACTCGTGCCGCNAATCTCACAATGAACGACATAGTTATGGCCCGGACAAGCATTTGACCTTTGAACTTAAAGTGTGACCTTGACCTTGGAGATATTGCCGTTCTTCTTTCGCGCGACACACGGTCTAATGATGGTGAACAAATGTACCCAGTCATTTTAAAATCTAACGATAAATGACATAGTTATGGTCCAGACAAACTTTCGGTTTAAAACGCACTAAGTGACCCCGTGACCTAGTTTTTGACCCGGCATGACCCATATTCAAACTTGGCCTAGACATCATCTAGATACAACTTCTGACCAAGTTTGGTGAAGATCGGATGAAATTTCGGGACAGACAGACAGACCGACAAAGTGACTCCTATATAGCCCCCATTATCAATGGTAATGGGGGTATAAAAAGTTAACTAAGTTGCTCACATATATAAAAACTAACCTATTCTGTGTATATTTTGTGATGTTTGTGTAATTATGTTCTCATACAAACATCACTAAATATACATAGAATATGTTAGTTTTTATCTAGGTTTCATTCTCTAAATGTAACTGATTAAATGTTGTCCGAGACAGTATGAGAGCAAGTTTTTTCTATCAACATAAAATAGTAAACATTAAATACAGCGCAAGGCGCATGTTAAACCGTATGTCACAGGATACGACATGAAAGTGCAGACACTTGCTCGATTCCCCTTGAGCTTGGATATTGAAGAACAACAAATCCAGTTTACATTTAATATAGTTTAATAAATAGATCAGCAATTGTTTACACAAGTAATTTAGGAGATATATACAATGATGATATGAATTCATAATTTTATGTGACCAGAAAATATCAAGACAGAGAAAACAAATGGAACAAAACCAAGATTTAGTCGCTTATTATTTCACATGCTACATTTTTTCTCTCTACCTCAAACATGCAAAACAAGTAAATATTAAATCAATTAACATACATCAATGTACAAATTGTCATGACAAATGACACTTCAAAACTTGCAATCCGAATAGTACTTTGGTCAAATGAGATGCCCATATTTACTTTAGTGCATGGTTCCTCAAGGAACTTTAGCAATTTGAACAATATTACTAGCAATTATGTCATGTTCTGAGAAAACTGGGCATAATGCTTGTGCGTAAATTGTCATCCCAGATAAGCCTGTGCAGTCCGCACAGGCTAATCAGGGACGACAATTTCCACTTTTATGGAATTTTTTGTTTAAATGATGTCTCTTCTTAGCGAAAATCCAATTTTGGGGGAAAGTGTCGTCCCGGATTAGCCTGTGCGGACTGCACAGGCTAATCTGGGACGACACTGAACGCACATGCATTTTGCCCAGTTTTCCCAGAACACGACACAATTAAGTAATACCTGCCACAACATAACATTTGCCTCCTTACTTACAAAACAACTGTGACACGTTTTACACAAATACAAGACTGGAAAAAATCTTGTTAAATAATAGAAAATTAAGTAATTTAACATAGATTTCATTGATTCTTTCAAAATAAAAGACATGCTAGTTTATTCTTATTGTAAAAAAGAATGAATATTTTTATTACATTAGGAACAAATCAGCAAACCGATATTCTAGAAACACCATTTCAGCAATGGATGTTTGGGTTCATTTTCACAAAATAGACTAGCATCTACACAAATGTTTATGAATGTAATAGCAAAATCACCAATAAACTTGTCAAGATAAAAATTCCTTATCACAACCTTTATTTTGCTGAAATGTTCAATTATGGCAAATATGTCTGATAATCATCATAAATAAAATTTAACTGTTAATACAAAAATACACGAATCAGGAAATGGGTCAACATTGTGTTCACAACCACTATCACTTAATATGGCTTGATTGGTCATTGTCGGCTCGGGTACTACTTACATGTATCCCGGGTACAATTAAGTATACTTACTTGTACCCCTGGCACGGTAAATATACTAAAACGTACCCGGGGTACAAGTAAGTATACTTAATTGTACCCGGGGTACATGTAAGTAGTACCCGAGCCGACAATGACCGATCGAGCCTTATTATGAACTTCTCTAAAGATTCCACAATTTTTGCCAGTACATCAATAATTTGTTCTAGAATGGGATGCATAATGGTTTTAATTAATCAATTATTTGTTCAAAAATAGTATGCATTTATATTACCTGCATCAATATAAGCTTTGAAAATCTAGCAAAAGTACCACATCCCCAATAGCTTCGTTGTCAAACGATGTAATACTGGACTGGATGTTAGAAAGATGCTAAATACAAAGTAGTTTTATTTATTAGAGTAAGAACATTGTGTACAAATTGTAAGTTGTATTAGCTCAGAAAAGCTACCATTAATAAAGATTGAACTACATTACTATACAGCATTGCGAAAATCAAGTGTGTGTAACTCACAAAATATTGAAGCATGACTTCCTGATATAATCATGATTAGCTGTCACCTGTACACATCGCAAGGAGACCCCAGACTTAACACATCTTAGTACTAACCAGGTAATATGAAGACATTTATTATATGTCAACAGTAAATAAGACCTTGTTATGAAAATAAGCAATTAGAGATTCAAATCAAGTATGAAATAGCAAATGGACATTTGATACTCAATATGGGACTGGTACGTTGAACATTGAAATGGACGTAAGATGTTTCTGAACAGTAAAACTTGTACTTATTCTACAATCATATATCATGGATGGGCCCTAAAAACCTCACCTGAGACCAAGGGGGACAAATTTATTCTGAGCAGGTGTAATTCACAAGATTTCAATAAAGACATACGGTAAAACTGTCCCACCTCCTGGCGCATTTTTTTTCCAAGGACCAAAATATTTTTCAAACTAAGCCAATATATATAATCAGAAACAATTTGTTATAATCAAGTTTCATGATGATTTTGTCAAAATTTCTAAATTTTGATTTCTATAGTATTCAAAAGGAAAACTACCCTGCCTCCTAGCGGCGATTTAAAAAAAAATTGTTCTGGACAATAAATGTGGCCTCTAGAGTTTTATCATAGTTAATATTGCCAACACAAGAAAGACAAAAGGCAATAACAAAAGCTTGCCATGAGCTGTTTTGCTCAGGTGAGCTTAAAATGCATGAAAATAAGTTAACCCTTTGCATGCTGAGAATTTTGTCGTCTGCTAAAATGTTGTCTGCTAAATTTCAAAAATTAGCATTTTCTTTGAATTTTTTTCTAAGACCACTATCAGAATAGCAAACAGTTTGGATCCTGATGAGACGCCACGTTCTGTGGCGTCTCATCTGGATCCAAACTGTTTGCAAAAACCTTCAAAATCCGGTTCCAGCACTCAAAGGGTTAAGTACCAGGTAAGAATTTAAATCAGTTTTCACTATATAACACAATTCTATTATGACATAAAATTCATACTCATTTATTCTAACAGTAACAACAAACATTTGAGGCACGCTTGGTAAAAACAGGGTTTAGTGCATGTGCGTAAATTGTCGTCACCTAATCAGGGACGTCATTTAATCTTTTTCTGGAATTATGCAACGAAAGGAAGTCTCTTCTTAACAAAAATCATGTCCAGGCAGAAAGTCTCATCCCTGATCAGCCTGTGCAGACTGCACAGGCTACTCTGGGACATCACTTAACACACATGCATTAAGCCCTGTTTTCTCAGAGCAGTGCGCATTTTAATTTTATTATGTTTGAATAAATCATTGATAAATCCTCAGAAAATTGCAGTATACTATTGTTGATTATAACTGCACTGTTTTGAACCAACCACTTGACCTTCAAAACCCATCATAGCAGTCTGAGAAAACAACAACTAGGAACAGGCAACCATAATTTAGGCAAATTTGATAAATCATTTTAACATTTAACAAACAGGAATGACCAGTGTCCTCCTGAACTGTGTTGCCATGTCCATGACCTTCAAAAACTTCTTAGTAAACACGATTTCATAATCATATGTGTCTTGTTCTGATAAAACTGGGAAAAATGCTTGTGCGTAAATTGTCATCCCAGATTAGCCTGTGCAGTCCGCACAGGCTAATCAGGGACAGCACTTTCCGCCAAAATTGGATTTTTGCTAAGTAGAGACTTCATTTACACGAAAAATTTCATCAAAGCAGAAATTTTCATCCCTGATTAGCCTGTGCGGACTGCACAGGCTAATCTGGGATGACAATTTATGCACAAGAATTATGCCCAGTTTTCTCAGAACATGACACATATTAGCATGAGACATTTAAATGATGAATATTCTTAACAAGCAACATGAATAAATGATAACTTAATTCATTAAAACAATACTAGAAGTATCACTGTCCAACTAGAAATAAATTATAGTCAAGATATGTCCTGGGCAAAATTTGAGATAAAATAATTAAAATATTAAAAAAAAACAAGAACAATTTAACAATATTTGGATGCTTCATGATGACATGTATAAACCTGTGGGTTCACTCTAGCATGGGCATACTAAAAGCTTACATTAACCACAAGACTTAAGTAAGAGATTCAAAAAGATTAAATCATCTTTGGAGGTCCCATTGATTGTTAAATTATTAATTATCATCCTGAATAAAATTAATGATGAATATAAAATGTTAATATATATATTATATAAATCTATGAGGTATACAAACAGATTTAAGAGAGGTGGTCATAAATCTATGAGGTATACAAACAGATTTAAGAGAGGTCATTGGTTGAAGTTGCTATCCTGTTGTGATTCTTGGCGGTTACTGCGACCACTAAACCATACACCACATCACAAATACAGACGCACACATGTGTCCGCAACTCTTACAAGAAAACAGAAGAAAGATATAGCAGAATCCACATTGCATATGAAATAATACAAGCATCAAGACAGTAGGTGTGGTTTGGCAACATAAAACAAAGCTATTTACAAGAATATATATGTGTTATCACAGTCTGGGCAATCTACAACATGTCATTCTATACGGAGAGGTAATCACATAGTACACACGCTTTAGGAACAATAAATAAATAGAACATAATCTGTATCTTGACATGAAATTTCAAAAAATAAAAATACTAAAATCTTCTACCTGTATTTGAATATTTGAATAGCGGCATTTAGTATAATATAACCTAATTAAAAACAAACATGCATATGATTCTTAATAATAAGGACCACCATCCATCAAATGTATGTTTTGTTTCTATCATAAATTCAGGTTGTTGCCAAGGAAACCATTGGCAGAAACCTCATAGTAAATATTTACAGTAGTGTTAATGTGAAAAATGAAAATAAATGCATTAAGTTTATTGTAATGTTGCTAAAGAAAGAAACTCTTTGGTGTACCAGTGCTGTTCCTCTGCTATTCCTTTAATTTTCTATAAATACATACGATTCGCGCTCTGGACAAATGGGGTTTAATGCAAGTGCAGAAAGTGCCATCCCAGATTAGCCTGTGCAGTCTGCACAGGCAAATCAGAGACATCGTTTTCAGCCTAAACTGGATTTTCGATAGGAGAAACAACTTTTTTTAATGAAAAATAAACTGAAACCAGAAAGTGTCGTCCTTGATTAGACTGTGCGGACTGCACAGGCTAATCTGGGATGACACTTTATGCAAATGCATTAAACCCCGTTTTCCCAGAGCGTGACTCGTACCTGTATGCCCAACTCATTCTCAATATTGCTTTCAAAAAGATGCAAACTGAAAGATCAATCATTCATAAATAATCACACTATGTCTAAACAAACTGTACAGCTAACAAAGCATTTTAAAGCTGAAATAGTAGGTCTTCTAGAAACAAGCACATCATGTCATCAAGTGATGTGGGTTTTTTTTGCATTCATATACATACATTTTACACACATGATTGTACTTCTGAATTATATTTACATAATTTAACTGAAAGAAAATTAGTCTGTTTGACTGATGAAATTGGAAGTAAATACCTCGCAATGACTTGTGGTTTTATGACTAACCCTTTGCATGCTGGGAAATTTGTCGTCTGCTAAAATGTCGTCTGCTAAATTTCTAAAATTAGCATTTTCTTCGATTATTTTTCAAAGAATTCTATCAGAATAGCAAACAGTTTGGATCCTGATGAGACGCCAGGTTCTGTGGCGTCTCATCTGGATCCAAACTGTTTGCAAAGGCCTTTAAAATTCGGTTCCAGCACTGAAAGAGCTAAAATGTAATTATAAGTTTAGTTTTTTAAGTTAATTTCAAGTCGATGAAAGCTATGGCTAAATACAGAGCTACTTATCATCAGGTTAATTTGACAGCAGGACCTACAACTAGGGATTTAGCTTAAGCGTATTGGCAGAGGGGGGTCCATTTTTATGCCCAACCCTTTTACATAAGTGCCCCCCCCCTTCCGTTTTTATGCCCCAATATTTTGAAATATGTCTACCTTGTTTTGTCCTTCTTTCATCTGTAAATGTTGTCATTAATACAGGCACACCAAACTTGTTTTTATTGGCTTTTGAAAAATTATAGATTAAGATGCAGTATTACTTGATATTAACATCAAATCATTCTTCTTAGCCCCCCCCCCCCCCCNTCCTGCCATTTTTATAGTCTGGCTAAGTCCCTAGACAACACATCAACATTTGTAAACATTCAGTAGGTCGATTATGAAAGAAACTTTGTTTTGATTTTTTGGACAATGTTTTAACTATGATGTGGCACAGTGAAATTACTATGTACAATACAGAACAAGACATGATGCAAAATTCATTGCAAATATTGTCCCCTTGAAATGAGAACATTACTGAAACAAACTTGACTATTTAGGAATGTCATTAGGTAAGGGAAATACTACTTGTGTGCTTTCAGTCCTAGATGCCAACAAGTTTCTTGGATTAATGCATGTTGTGGGGCAACAGTTCACTCAGTTCAAAGAAATCACTTAGAAACATTTGCATGTTGAATGCACAGCGATACTGCATGTAGAAACGGTATTGAAAACCATTTCCGGCAAATCACAGCCAACGAAAAAAACATTATTGCCTAAATTTTTGTGATGCTTAACCTTGCAAAATAAATAACTGATTTTAAACTGCAGCAGTATCCGCTATACTGATGTTATATGCATTTATAAAGAACCATTCTTGAACGTTGCTGTTATTGTTTGGCAAAGCCTAGCAACGTTATGACCAGTAATGACCAGTGTTAGCCTCCTGATAAACAAGTGATGGTCCAGCACACAGTAGACGCTGATTGTCAAAGTATCACAATGTTGACAGCCCCTGTCTCTGCTATCCACCCCCTCTCACACGGTCAGCACAAGCTCTAGGCACCAGGCCTCGCTATGTTCCAACGTGAACAGTACCACCTGTCCTCCTGGCGTCTCAACCACAGCCACGGCGTGCTGCAACACTTGCTGTACTGAGCCAGTACATTGTTGCAAAGAATGACAACCACTACGAGAGAGAGGCGTGCCTCGTTAGCAAGGCGTTGTCCGCATGTTTACAGGAACGTGGCCATTTGCCACACTCAGTCCATTCATATGAGCATAACTACTACTTGAACTTTTACTGCTGTCCTTACTTCCATCACTAGAGCCGCCGATTGCACTATTAGGACTTGAGCACACGCTCCGCCGGTTGTACAGTTCCATAGAAGGCGGGGCCGCAGCACCTTCGTCCACGTCGGGAAACGGGGCAGTGCAATCACACATTTCCGCAGACCCTACATGCTGTTTGTTATGAGAGCTGCTGTAGTGGGGGTAGGTGCCCCCCGTGTCACTAAAGATGTCCTGTAACTCTACAGAGTGACCGTTGGACGCCCCCACCATCGGCAACATGGGCAACTGTGCCTCGTCCACATAGTCATTGGAGGGACAGCCATTCTCCTCCTCCTCCTCCTCATCACCCATGTCATTGTTTTGATCTATGCATTTAGTCGCATTGTGGGTGTTCACATGTTTTGATTCATCGTACTGAGCACTTTCCTCACTGAAGAAATATGACACATCACGGAAGTCCCTATTCAAGTGAGGTAACAAGATCTCAATTATTTCCTTGAATGTAGGTCTCTGTTTTGGTCTGAACCTCCAACATTTCACCATTAGGTCATACCTGAAATAAAATCAAAATTGCTCAACCATTGCTATTAACAACAACACAATGGCCACACCTATATGAAGAACACATTTTACAATTGAGCCTTGCTCTGTGAAAAGGGGGTTTAATGCATGTGCGTTAAGTGTTGTCCCAGATTAGCCTGTGCAGTTGACACTTTTTGCCTAAACTGGATTTTTGTATAAAGAGTATTCCTTTAAACAAAAGAACTGCACAGGCTAATCTGGGACGACACTTTACGCACATGCATTAAACCCCCTTTTCACAGAGCGAGGCTCAATTTAAACAGTAAATACACACCAAAACTACTGTCACTTCAGTTCATAACAAACTTTTTTGTTGGAATAAATCGTAACAAAACAACATTATCTATGGCGATGAACAGCTATCAACTGTCAAAAGTTTATATCAAGGTTATAGTTAAACATGATAATGGATAAAACATGTGTATATCTCACCAACATAAAACAATACTCGTGTGTATTTTAAGCACAATAACATGCTTCAATTGTTTCATACAGTCGTACTCAACAGTGTGTATGCATGTGCTTCACTTGTTAAATGAACAGATAAAATAATTAATTGGGTTTTTCAATAATCTATTTTACTGATTCAGGTATGAATATTACTTTAGTAAACAAAATAGTATTTTAATCAATTCATGGATGAATTTAATCATCTCAAGTTAAATGACCAAATTAAAGGATTTTAGCGGGTTGTTCTATAACCTATTTTATTGAGTCAGGTATGAATATTACTTAAGTCAACAAAATATTATATGGATAAAGGTCAGAGTGCGGATAATGTTTACAAGGTTCGCAGTGAGGACTCACAATATCTGTGGGCACCCCTCAGGCATCTCCATGATTTTGCCGATGCCCACGTACTGCAAGACCTCCTCATTGCTAAGACCCTGGTACGGCTGTTCTGCCAACGTGGCCATCTCCCATAACACAACACCGTACGACCTGCAACATACACACATACACAGTGAGGCATAGAATGACAAAGAGTGTGTGTTAGCTTTATATTGCCCCCTATATCTGTACCTATGTTACCCCTATCAAATGCATTACCTCCATATTACCCTTAATATGTACCTGTGTAATGATTCAAATCAAATCTCAGATCACATGTCAAATCAAATCTCAGATCACATGTCAAATCAAATCTCAGATCACATGTCAAATCAAATCTCAGATGTAGCTTTTTTTACAGTATGATAATGGACACAAAAATGGTCACAAACTAAGGAAAGGTTATTAACATATATACAGTGGCTCAAGTCATCAAAGAATTTAAATTTTATCCTTGTTCTTGGAAAACAGGGCTTGATACATATGCAAAAACTTTTGTCCCAGATTTGCATGAGCAGCCTGCACAGGCTTATCAGGGACAACACTTTCCACTTTTATGGACATTTTTGTTTATAGGAAGTCACTTCTAAACAAAAATCAATTTGAGGCGGAAAGTGTTGTCCCTGATTAGCCTGTCTGGGACAACATTTTACTCAGATGCATTAAGCCCAGTTTTCCCAAAATGAGTTTCATTTAAAGCTATACAACAGTAGCAGTGCATACATACCAGACATCAGTCATGCTGGTAAAGACACCGTCCTTTAAACTTTCAGGGGCCATCCACCGCACTGGCAACAAACCACGCGTGCCTTTTCTGTAGTAATCTCGCTCATAGATGTCACGGGTCATACCAAAGTCTACAAGAATTGCAAGTTGGTTTGAACTTTTCAAAAGGAATGAAGGAATGAACATATTGAGTTCTTTAAAAGTTAGTTGTAGGTAAAGTTACACCTTAATTTTTTATGCATCTTGTAACTGCTAGCAATTGAATTATAATTTTGATGGTTACATAAATAAACATGATTAAGCAACATCATCTAATAATTCCAACGCTTCAAAAATGCAAACACATCAAACAAACAAATGCATTGACAACTGACCTGCAATTTTTATTGTCAAGTTCTCTCCAACCATACAGTTTCTCGCAGCGAGGTCTCGATGCACGTATTTTTTGTCTGCAAGGTACGCCATTCCGTCGGCAATCTCGCCTGCCATCTGAAGGATCTGCTTCAACATGGGCGGCCGACGGCCTTCATTCTCCTGAGAATTGGTTCAAATGATCATATTCAGCTTGCTGATACAATTATAGTGAACATTCATAACAACTTCTACCGAAGAGAAATCATTTCCATAGAGATTAAACAAAAACAGGTTAGGACTTTGTGTCTAAGATAAGCAAAAAGCTGCATGAATACAAAACCAAAAGATAATTTTGAAAATTTAATTATACAAAAACTCTTTCTTTTATTGCCTGCAGAATAGTAACACAACTATGAAAATACCAGGTTTCTTAAAAGCTAAGGCCAATATTTTATAATGTATGCCCAATAAAATTCCCGTTTAAACATGGTATTGGCCTGAATGTGGCATAAGATTATGGATGTATAAAAACATGTCTGACAGTCTCTTCATACATGCTGATGGGGAATTTTTGAGCATGAGCTCATAATCAAAGATTTTAACTATGTTTGGATGTTTACAAAAATTCTAAAAGATGTACCAAAGAAGTACAAAAGTAGTAAAAAATGTGGAAATCAGCTGAAAAACCGACATTGTTCATGATTAGAGCCTTCCTTACATAAGCATAACATTGCAGTGTACTCACGGGTTCATCAGGCCTGTGCAGGCGCAGGAACTTCTTGAGGTCGCCATGAGGCATGAGCTCCATGAGTACCAGCGCTGGCTGATTGATGGACACAACGCCAATGAGACGCACCACGTGGTGGCACCTAAACGCTCTACAATCAAACGAAAGAGTTGGGTGCAATAGCAACAACAAGAACTGGTCATAGAACAAAACCCGGGATACTGCCCTTTTAGTAATATCAACATACATATTATAATGCACACTCTAACTAAAGAAAAGGAACAAAAATGAGACCCAACAAATAAACTTATTCATATACAAACTCTAATATTGTTTCTACAAGCACAATGAAGTGGACAAAATGAAACTGACTTTAAATATAAAGCAAAGTTATTATAAGGACTTTGCAATTATAAATCCTCATGCCTATTAAATGTACAGTGCTCTGCATCACAACACTGTTTTTTCACCGTTGCCAACAGTATTTAAGTTATATCACAGCAGTAAATTAATCTACTCACACCTTCCCTTAGTTAACTGGTTTACCAGAACTAAATGCACATTCTTATGCCAGTAACTAAAATAATGCCCTACTTAAATCGGAATTAGGGGAAGAAAGGCGGCAGAAACAATGTCATGCAGGTTATGTAGCCAGGCTCAGAATTAAAACCCATGATCCTTGGATTTGTAATCAAGCACTATACCAACAAGGGCTGTTTGTAAAACATGCATGCCCCCTATATGGGCTATAAGTTGTAGTAGCAGCCATTGTGTGAATACGTTTTTTGTCACTGTGAACAACGGTGGTGGTGGTGGTGGTGGTGGTGGTGGTGGCTTAATTTCATTTTTGCCCGATGTTTATTGATACAATGCATTACAAAAATGTAGTTAGCCTTACATTTGGTAAAATTTATATAAATTACAAGGGAGGCAACTGCTGTAACAAAAAGAACATGCATAAACGGTAGGTTGTTTCCCTTGTTTGAACCATGCTAAATCCTGCCTATTTCCAGTAACTGTGACCTTCACCTGTGACCTTGACCTTTGACCAAGTGACCTCAAAATCAATAGGGGTCATCTGGGAGTCATGATCAATGTTCCTATGAAGTTTCATGATCCTAGGCCCCAGCGTTCTTGAGTTATCATCCGAAAACCACCTGGTGGACGGACAGACCGACAGACAGACCGACATGTGCAAAGCAATATACCCCCTTTTCTTCGAAAGGGGGCATAATAAAGCAAGCAAGCTGGCCCAGTAACATTACACCACATTGCAAACATATCTTTAATGTTTAATACAAGCACACGCTATTATTTTGACAAGTGACAACATACAAAGGAATATCCAAATGTCATTAATATGAATATTTTAACAGTTTCTCTAAATTTTTGCACACTACAGTACAGACACCGTTTACTTAAACAAAAACGCCTGTCCGCGGTGTTCACTTTTCCCGATGGGTGACATTTCGCGGGGGACGGACACGCTACTGACCGCGGTGTTCGGCCAACACCCAAAATCGCCGCGATTGCACGCTATTGTTAACGGGAACACCTGTGATCACCGCGCTGCTGAGCAGCCACCGTAAACACCTGTCTGCGTACGCCATTGTTAGGAACTGTACAAGAAGTTTGTAAATCTTAATTAATCGGCCTTCCTAGGAAAATCCGAGATACATTTATTTGTTTATTCCAAGCTTAGGCCGAGTAATTACGGCTAATCGGGACTCAACTTGCGTAAAACACGTGTTCAATAAACCATTAAACTCCAACTCCGTTCGCTCAAAAAGATTCGAAAGGCGGAGCTAAGCACGTGCTGTTACATAATTCGACGGTTGCCATTGAGTTACAAGGTTGGTTTAGCACATTGATTGCTAGACAAAGGAGGCCAATTTTGTCGGCGAGAACAGTGTGGCTTTATGCCTTCAGACAGGAAGTGGCTTTCCTTTGATAACGTCAAACTGTCAATTCACACAGATTACAAATTTTCGCAAGACTTTTAATAGGGTCCTTGGTCATTTGTAAACATGTTCAGTATAGAAAAAACACCTGCTAACAAGTAACATGAAAACTTTGGATTAAATTAACAAAATAAAAACAATGTTGCAAACCGTGATTATATTTATTGGAAAGTATCAGTTAATTCACACTAAATCCAATTTATTTATTATCACTTTTAAATGAAAGGGATCAATACAATATGTTTATGTTCAATTATTTTATTTTTAGTGAACACGATGAACACCGCGGTAGAAATTATGGGTCTGCGGTGATTTGTGGTGTTCGCCTTATGGCAAACGGCCCCCGCGACATTTGATCTGAACACCCATCGCGGGGTTCATATTGGTAAGCGAACAAAGTGAGATGAACACTGTGGCGAATGGCGTTTGTATAAGTACACTGTGTCTGTACAGTAACTTCAGGAAATAGTTTTACTCACTTCATGATGGAGGCCTCCTGGAGGAAATTGTATCGGTCATGGTCAGTGCTGTTGGCGTTGGTCGTCTTGACGGCGACGCGCACCTCGTCTTCGTCCGCGACGATTCTATAAAGCCCCTCGTAGACCATGCCAAATGAGCCGGTTCCCAGCTCCTTGAGAAGCTTGATTTTGTCGCGGTCAACCTCCCACTCGTCTGGCTTATACACTGATTGGGTATGGGGAAATGTTGTTAAAAAAACCCATCTAACCAGCACCATTCACAAAATAGATTTACACATTTAGCATGTGCGTAAAGTGTCGTCCCCGATTAGTCTGTGCAGTCCGCTTTTATAATATTTTTCGTTTAAAAAAAGTATCTTCTTAGCAAAAATCTAGTTCAGGCGTAAAGTGTCGTCCCTGATAAGGCACTGGGATGGCACTTTACGCACATGTACTAAAAACTGTTTTCACACAGCGAGGCTCATAATTGTGGTATTAATTGTTTACAGATTTAGGAAAAATATTTTTATACAAGCAAATTCGTTGAATTGATATCCCCCGCCTAATAAATTTTGTTTATGGATGGGTGCAAATCCCTTGATATATGGTATAGTCCAAAATAGATAGCATTTTTTTCAAGATACCAAGGGCCATAACTCTGTTATTAACAGATGGTGTACAATGCCATTTGGCACCTCTGGCGGGGGATAAAAATACCAGCCTACCAGCAGAATACCGTAAACAAGAGCTTTAACACAAAAGGGACTTAAACCCTGAGCATGGCTTAGTCAGCTATGACATATGACATATTTGAAGTATCAACTTAAACCATGGAGAAATGTGCAAGTAGTTTGCTCCAATCTTAAACATGTTATGCAGACAAACCAATCGACCTATTGACCAAAAGAGCAAAACTTTATATGGGGGTATCATAACACCCTGTGATATTGATTGTTCTTTTGTTGTTTTTGTTTTTACTATAAGTAATGAATGTACAGAAAAGGGGGAAAAATCAATTTGGCTACTTGAGTTTTATGATTTTATTACGATTATCAATTTTGAAAATTACCTGTATAATCTGGGTAGTAATCTGGGTTAGCAGATATCTTCATAGGGTCATTTATGTGAGCACCAAACCTGTAAGATAAGTGGGTATTGTATTGAAATCGAACATAAATCTGTAAAGAGATCAAAATCAACACATTTCTAAATTAAAGATTTGTTTAGCAAATCTGCAGAAATTATTGTGTTGTCGTTGGAAACATTTCTTAGGTAAGGGTTTAGACAATGTGATGTTCTTTTCGTATTTCCAACAGGCCACTTACCTGTGTCTTGCCACGAGCCAGACTATCACTATGGTGACAATTATCACTACGACAGCCACCGTTACCAGGATACCAACCAGGGTGGCTGTTGACGTACCTTCGTCTGAAAAAAAATAAAAAAATACAATTCCGAAAGGAAAATCACAAATACAGCAGATGTTATGTTTCAGGGTAATTTTATGATCAAATTCTGTTGTATAATTCTAGCTTCTTCCACCAGGTTTTTCTCTGTTATCAAAATTTCTATATTAACAAGATTCAATGTTTCTAATAACTACAATTATCAGATTTTTTTTTTGTCATAGGCAGAGCATGTGATAGCAAAACAAATTTTCATAGTAAAATTTATTTTAATTATTAAATACTTACCTGCTATCTTATAGCTAATCATTCCGTAAGGTTTGTTATTCATCCAGAATTTCTGGAGAGTGGCCACCATTAAAGCCCGGATTTAGATTCTAGGTCGGAACGGTCACACAGTGCAATGCAACCTCGTCACTAAAAACAGTGCTACCATAACTCATTCTTCTTCCAATATATATAAAAAATATTAGGCCAAGAGCGGGGTGTGAGTAGGGACTCACCAATAGCAGGTAAGTATTTCATAATTAAAATGAATTTTACTATAAAAATTTGTTTTAATGTCATAAATACGTTACCTGCTATCTTATAGCTGAATTTGCAGCTGCGGGGGGAAGGTTCGCGTATAGCTCCCAAATCCCCATCCGAGCAGTACCCATATCCAGGGTTATCAGCTAATGATAGCAGAACCCATATCAAGGGTTATCAGCTAATCTTCGTTAGTACGGTATTGACATGACTTCTCGGATAAGAGTAAGTATGTCTACGTCGTAGAAGACACTGTCGTTTGTGGAACCACAAGGGGGCCCAACAAATACAAGTTGTCTTGTTGGCACTCCAGAGAACGAAGATAAAAGGAGGGGAAGGTGGTCGGCATCCTCCAGAAAGCATCTTGGAGCACGTCAGACAGTGGGGTGTAATAAATATACGCCCACGAAGATGACAGAGCTCGTAATTCATGCGGTCTGCTCTTAAAAAGGGATGAATCCCTAGATGAGAGAGAAGAGTAAGCCTTTCGTAGTCGAGGCTACCCAACGAGAAATAGAAGCCGAAGACACATCGCCCCCCCCCCTTTTTTAAGG
>VMBQ01003623.1:88699-101204 GCA_007657795.1 Dreissena rostriformis
GTCATAGAATGACAGGTATCCGGACCGGTCAAAGACCAGTGCCCGGACCGGTCATAGAATGACCGGTGACCGGACCGGTCAAAGACCGGTGACCGGTACCCGGTGAACGGACCGGTCATAATATGACCGGTGACGTCACCTGGTAAAGACCGAAGTATGGCGGGTGCCATATGGTCCGACGTCGATCAATGCAGAGCCAAAGCTCCGTGATCAACGTTCTTGGGCAAAGAATGACGTATGGCGGACGCCATATGGTCTGACGTCGACCGACTGACAGCATATAGCCCGTTTCGGTCAACGTCTTGCCCGTATGGCCAAAGACCGACGTATGGCGGGAGCCATATGGTCTGACATCGATCGATGCAGAGCCAAAGCTCTGTGATCAACGTCCTCGGGCAAAGACCGACGTATGGCGGACGCCATATGGTCTGACATCGACCGACTGACAGCATTTAGCCCGTTTCGGTCAACGTCTTGCCCGGATGGCCACAGACCGATGTATGGCGGGAGCCGCATGGTCTGATGTTGATGTAAACATCATTTCAACTCTTGTATTTCCGACCATCATGAAGTCGAATATGAAAAACAAGAGCAAAACATATTCATCAATAAACTGGTCAGATTGTCATATGGCACATTAAATCATTATTTGCCCATAATGAAAATAAATAACACTCTCTCAGCTATAAGTGTAAAAGAGAAAGCCAATAGTATGTATAATACCATTGCCGTAGAGCATAAATTAAACAAAAGTTTAATTCGAAACAGATGAAATAATAAAATGACCATCAACTAGATCGTCATATAGAACATAAAATCATTATTTGCACACAATAGCAAATGATAAACACTCTTCAATGTATTAGAAGAGCACGCTTTTCACGTTCTCGCAATGTATTTGAAAAACATGTTTTGCACGTGCTCGTTCGCGCCTGAAAAAAAACAAGCATGGTAGAAATAAAAGTATATTAAAGGCGCAAACGAGAAATTCACGGAGAATATTTGTAAGACAAATGAAAACTTCTCTTTGTTTCTATACAAAAACCCAGCGTAAACACAGCATCAATTTTCAGATTAACCAAAATGGCTGTATATTTATACGCATCCGGAAGAAGATTGAGTTATGGTAGAACCGTTTTTAGTGACGAGGTTGCATTGCACTGTGTGACCGTTCCGACCTAGAATCTAAATCTGGGCTTTAATGGTGGCCGCTCTCCAGAAATTCAAACATAACAAACCTTACAGAATGATTAGCTATAAGATAGCAGGTAACGTATTTATGACATTAAAACAGCCTACTGCACTTTAGTGTAACCAAACAAACAACTTGTAAACCAGCCCATGTGTTAAATTTTGTTTTATTCCTACCTCCTTTATGAGGAATGGTGAAGAACAAGTATTCCGTCCAGGAGCCGTTGCCTGCGAGAGACGTAGCTCGTATTCTAAATGTGTAGTTGCCCGAGTCTAGCTTATCAAGAGTGTAGCCGCGCTGGTACTGGTCACGATACATCTTATATGTTATACACATTGTGATGGGCTTCACCTGCAATAAAAGTGTATTTTTCTGTTAACAAAACATTTCTTGGGGATCTTAACAACTTCAACATCGCACTTGGAAACATGATTTACCCATATCATACCACACATTATTAGATAAGCAGTGTAATACAATAACAAACAATATTTTGACAGTATTGCAAGTAATAAAGGAGTCCACTACCTCCTAATAATCTCTATGGATGTAAGATTGTGTTAAACCTTCGCTTTTTTCATAAAATATCAACTTAATTGATGACATTGGTCATTGAACTCAAGATAAAACAACCATGTAAGAGTAAGATCTGACTATTTGAGCAATACGGCTATGGAAAGCGGTGATGACAACTTACATTCTGTATGTTCGATTTCTTGTACTCGATCTCGTAAGTCACAATAAGCCCATTGGGGTTGACGGGGTCCTGCCATTTGATGTGCACGGCGTGCGAGTTATTGGCTACCAGGGTGGAGTTCACAAGCGACGCGTTCAGAGAGTCAGATTCCTCTGCAAACCAGTACAAAATACTCATGTACCTACCAATATAGGTGCTAGAGCAAGCATGTTTTGCTATAAAGGTACCTGAATGAAGCGATGAATAAATTGTTCCAAAAGGAGTGCATGTTGACTGTTAAAAATCATAGTATGTTTCAGAAATGAAATAATACTATAAGAAATATGATTTGTTAGTTGAAGTTAAAGCAAAATATCATTTCGAATCTGCTCATCTTAAATATGTAACGTTATTCATGTTGTTTTAAATATAACAATAGAAACTGAATCTAACAATATCCTAAATGTATATGTCCTGCCCAGCCAGATCAGGAACTATAAGGAGGAGCATGGAGGGTGCAACACCCTGGTTATAAGTTTGCAATTTATTTGAGCCTGGCTCTGTGAAAAGGGGGTTTAATGCATGTGCGAAAAGTTTTGTCCCAGATTAGCCTGTGCAGTCAGGGACAACACTTTCTGCCTAAACTGGATTTGTACTAGGAAGAAGATACTTTCTTAAAACAAACAAGAAACCGTCGGAGACGGTTGATGCTCCCCAAAGTTTTTTTTGTCAGAATATTGCACTATATATTCAGATAAAAGGAAACGTCTTGAGGGGCATACTTTGGACAAAATAATACGATGGATGGTTTAGCAACTTAAAAATTTCAAAGGGCCATAACTCTCTAAATAAATCATCTAACCAGAACCCACTAATAACATGCGCATCTCCTCAAGGTACTTAAGCTTCCCATAAAGCTTCATTGAAATCCAGTCAGTAGTTGGGGAGAAATAGTCCGGACAAGAATTGCACTATATGTACAGTTTATAGAAAATTTCAAAGGGCCATAACTCTGTGAAAAATCATCCGACCATAACCGGCTGATAATATGCACATCTCCTGTTGGTAGTGAAGCTTCCCATAAAGTTTCATTGAATTCCCGTCATTAGTTGCTGAGAAATATCCCGGACAAGAATTGCACTATATGTACAGTTAATGGAAAATTTCAAAGGGCCATAACTCTGTGAAAACTCATCCGACCAGAACTGGCGTATAATACGCACATCTCCTGTTGGTAGTGAAGCTTCTCATAAAGTTTCATTGAAATCCGGTCATTAGTTGCTGAGAAATAGCCCGGACAAGAATTGCACTATATGTACAGTCAATGGAAAATTTCAAAGGGCCATAACTCTGTGAAAAATCATCCGACCAGAACCCGCTGATAATATGCACATCTCTTCTTGGTAGTGAAACTCCCCATAAAGTTTCATTGAATTCCGGTCATTAGTTGCTGAGAAATAGCCCGGACAAAAATCCGGACGGACGCACGGACAGACCAAGCGGCGACTATATGCTCCACCAAATTTTTTTTGGGGGAGCATAAAAATATCATAAAAGCGGAAAGTGTCGTCCATGATTAGCCTGTGAGGACTGCACAGGCTTATCTGGGCTGACACTTAAGGCATATGCTCTAAACCCCCTTTTCACAGAGCAAGGGTCATTTCAATCCAGAGGATGCAACACTCACCGTCTTTCATGGTTCTACCCACGCCGATTGCCTCTTGACTGCACTTCATCTTCATCTCAGGTTTGGCACGGGACGACTCAGTCTCGCGTTCTCGCGCCTGGCATGCTATCACCTGCAGACACACACAAACTCACACTTGTGACCTATCATTTACATGAACATATGAGAAAAGTTATAGACTAATTGTTCAAATATAAACTTCTAACATTGAATAGAGCTTTAACATAGACATGTTTTTGCATCACTTAAAAAAATAATTAAACATAAAGATTTCTGACCAACACATTTTTGTTCAGAATGTTGAATGCTTTATTACATAATATATTTTTCTCTTATGTTCATTTTTAACATTACCTTATACGTAAAAGCACAATTATCATGAGTGTGTTGTACTATGACCTTCCTAAAAATTTGCAAAGACCTACCTCAATTTTATAGTCGAGGAAGTGTCCGAGCCCCGTGATGACGAAGCGCCGCTCCTGGTACACGACGGCCATGTAGGCAGTGGGCGGCTCAGGACTGCTGGCTGCAGACTCAATCACTGCCACTGCACTACCATTCTTGTCTGTCTCTTCGGCGTTGTTAAGCACAGATGGTTCAGTGCTGTCCTGGTAAGTGTACTTATTGGTTGAATGGTTGCCATCGGTTTCAGATCGCCTTGACCGTTTCGTTGGAGCCCTTTCCCGCCGTCTGCGTGCTGCCATGGTGGTGGAGGCATCGTCCAAACTGAAATGACAACAATCGATTCATGAACGCTACCTGATAATTATGTAGTGCTGGGTACTTAGAACTATATATTGACTCATTTAACATGGCACAATATGCTTCAAACCATGTTCATCATAACTCAGCATGGTAAAGAAAATAAAAAAAAAACATTAAGATAAGAGAATCAAGTTCATAATATGACTATTATGTACCATAATTAAAAAAATTGCCATGCAATACTGTTTATAAGCATAAATTATGATGAAAAGCCTACAAATTAATGTATAATGAACCAGCCGCTGGTAGAAAACTGCACTTTTTAGCAAATGCTAAAATGTTACTATATATGGCAAGATGAGAATAATTATGCAAGTCTTAATGACTTTTTATGCGAACAAAATGTAATGCATTTATCCATATACCGGTATTTTAAGATACTTATTTAAAGTGCGTGACTGTGTAAATAGTTACAAACGATACAAGACAAACAACGAGTTACTGGCTACAATGTTCGATTACTTTACAATAAAGTGACCTTTTCCGATCAGACTAGCTTTGAACAAGATGATGATGTGGTGCAAAGAGTGCACAAGAACTTGAGGCAAGGGGAAAACATTGTCTGCCACTGACCACATAGGTAGCCAAGGCAACTGACTCAATTGAGCAAAATATAGTGGTAGTACAGGGGAGGATCAAATAAATTGTCTCATTTAGATATAATTGTGTTATTATAATGAGTATAAAAAGCTGCATAACAATATCGTAAGCTTAGTTGATACGTGCACAAAACAATACTAAGACATAGTATTTTTAAGTCTTTTTATCCATAATATTGGTTTGATTTTCATACATTATGAAATTCTATTCAAACATTATATTCAAAAGACTGTTGGCAGTAAAAAATGCCATATTTCCAAATTATAGGACAGATTGTATGTTACATTTCCGCAGTTATAACATTAAACACTTTTCTTCACACTTTATAATATTATGACTTTAAAAATATCAGAAACAACTGATGGTTTACAATATATTTTGGTTCTTTAATCTACCGCTGTTTAAAAATTATTATTTTACATGGGTGAGACTACATTTCCAACTGAACATCATGATCAATTACTTGTTATTCTTAACAAGTCCAGTTAAAAACACCTCAAACTCACTGCATGGCACAGACAGATAACATTTACAAAACGTTTGTGTTACTCCGTTAGTTGCTGCAAGAACACACTCAGTTATGCCTAAAACTGACATCTAAAAGAAAACGTATCTGACTATCTGTTTAAAATTAAACCATAATGTTATAATTAATTTTGTGAGGGCTGCAAGTGTTACACAACAAAAAAAGGCAATTATGGTGAGAAAAAGGCAATTATGGTGAGAAAAAGGGAACCACTCGATTGCAGTTGAGAAAGAAATATTTAACAAAATGATGAACAGTTGTTATGGAATGCTTGCATGATTGGAACTAATAATTGAGAAAGCAAACTGAATCTGGTACACATGCACTTAAATGTCATCCATTTCACGAAAAGAACTTTGTCTGGTATAAAACACCATCAGGTAAAGTATCTTTGATTACTCGTGAACCTTAACTGAGGTTTACACTTTGCTACAAAAATGCCTTCTCTTTCATCACACATTGAAACCACTGATACTCATCTGCTTGTCTGTTAAGCACATGTTAGGCAAGAAAACAAGCCCATTAATGTAATATCCACACAATTAATGACATTTAATACTCTACAAGCCCATTATTGTAATATTCACACATTTAATCATGTGTTATACTCAACAAGCCCATTATTGTAATATCTACACATTTAATAGCTTAAAATACTCAACCACTCTTGATGGGAATGCTTCCTAAAAATAAATATGCAAACAAAATTGATGAGACAATTTAACCCATTTATGCCTAGTGGACTCTCCCATCCTTCAAAATTGGATCAATTTATTAAAAAAATTAGAGATGTCTTGTATATTTATTTCTATATTTAGAATATTTCTTACAGAAATTCCTTTAAGCAAACAGCACAGACCCTGATCTCATCTGGGTCTATGCTGTTTGCCAAGGCCTTTTTTCTAGACGCTAGGCGTAAATATTGAAGTGGATGAGCCAGGTGTATTGCATATACCAGATTCAAGTTTGTTCTCTCAAAACAAAGTGCTTGAAACGTACAAATCCACCAAACATGGCACATGGTAAGCAGCTGCTGGACTATTGCAGTCATAGAGGTTTGAGATCTTGAAAATGGTGCACGACTGTGTACATGTTTTGTTTGAATATCATTAGATGCAAATATAACACTGTGAATCAGAACAAGTTAGGTTGACCAAACTCTACTATGAGCCACATTTTGTGCATAAGATGCATGTAAAGCTGTAAACATAGTATGTAGTAAGAGTGTGATTTGAGATCAGTCCCACTGTTCATACTGTATGTAATTATTAATCATCAAAAGTATTATATCGTTTGGATAAAGTACATTTAGAGACTTTAAAAACGCTCCAGTTGTAAAAATAGCGAAATGGTAAAGTATGCATTCTTCTATTTGTATGATATTTGGCAATTATGAGCAAAGGTATGTTACAAGCAACTTCCTGAAATTTTTATTGAAAAATTATAACAATTAAAGGAAATATCACAAATCTAGGGGTAACACCCTTAACATGGAAATTCGCAATTTTACGAAAATTAATAACGTGTGTAACTTCCATTAGAAGCAATGCAGCAGTGCATCTACGTCTCATCGACAACACAATGTTTGTAATTTGTTGTTGGGGAATGTTATTCCACCTGCATATTAAGGCTTGACGTAACTGGTTGACATTTCTATGGGATGGACGATGGGCTCTCAAACGTAACTGGTTGACATTTCTAGGGGATGGACGATGGGCTCTCAAACGTCTTCCAAACTCATCCCAGACATACTCAATGGGAAACATGTCAGGCGATAGCTATGGCCAGTTTAACGCAGCAATTCTATTCGTGGCAAGGAAAGCTCTTGTAAGTCGAGCCGAGTGTGCAGGTGCATTGTCTTGTTGGAATAATCCTCCTCTGAGATTACACAGCATAAACGGAGCAACAACAGGAGTTAATACGGTGTCTATGTATCGCCTAGCATTGACATTTCCCTGGAGAATGACAAGATCAGTTTTGTGAAATTGGGAATCTCGCGCAATTAAACTGACGCGCGACGTAGGTTACGCCACTTTCGGCTCTCAGCATACCAACAGTTTTTAAACTATATTTTGATTTTTTCTTGTGTGTTAGTCGATTACATACACATACAACAGGTTTAGATATTATTTCGTGGATATAATTGTAAAGCCTGTGCAAAAAACATGTAAATGGCGTATGCGTAGCCAGCTGTTTGCGACGTTCATTTTCCTTGCCGATTTTAGCGGGTATAAATTGTTTTACTTGTAAATAACATATAATTTATAATAAAAAAAATCTTACTTATTTTTTAATCGTAAAAAAATGTTTTTATAAAGTGGAGCGTTTTTAAAGTCCCTCAGTGTACATATGATAATACATACTATGTATAATTGGGAATAAATAATACAAATATATAAAAGGCTATTGGTTCTGATGATTATATGAATATCATGTTTAGCTGATGCATTCAATTGTACATCCACTATTAACTGATCTAAATTGGTAAATGAACAAGGGTGGCAGATAAAAAATGGGATATTAAAGGGACTTGTTCACAGTTTAATAAATTGACAAATTGAAAAAAATTGTTTCAGACTTGCCAATTTTTGCTGTAGTTATGTTATTTGCAAGGAAACAGTAATGCTGAACATTTACCATGCTCTATATTATATGCATCTTTTGATGATTTAAAAACCCAAAGAATTTGGAGAGTTCTGTTTTTATCATAATATATTGTGACAATACGAGGATTGCTTAAATAAAGTATAAAATACACTGAAGACTACAGCAGCACAGATGGCCTAGAGGTTTAAGAGCTTAACTTACTCCAAGGGTCGGTGGTTCGAGCCCAGGTGTGGAATTATTTCTTTTTTTCATTAATTTTATTCTTAATTTATACTGGAGCTCTTTAGCTCCGATGTTTACATTTATCAATTAAAAGCATTAAAAAACAAGTGATGTGTTTGTGAAACACTATGTCCCCTTTTGAACAATTTTGACCCATATATTTGACCTTTGACCTTGAAGGATGACCTTGACCTTTCACCACTTAAAATGTGCAGCTCCATGAGATACACATGCATGCCAAATATCAAGTTGCTATCTTCAATAATGCAAAAGTTATGGCCAATGTTAAAGTTTGTGTAAACCAACCAACAAACAAACCAACAGACAGGGCAAAAACAATATGTCCCACTGGGGGACATAAAAAAACTTCCAAACATGCCCAAATCTGTGAACAAGTCCCTTTAAGTTAGCAAAGGTAATTGATTAAATAATTTAAGGAATGATTTCCTTAACCGGCATTAACACAAATGGAGTAAACAGCAAAAAAAAAAATTTGGAGTAAAAAGTACCACCAACAGCAAACACATAGACAGTCACTACTGCTGACTTTAGTTGTTTGGTACAGTACCAGTAAAGTCACGCGCTACACGACAAACAAGGTCGTGAGGCCAACAAAAGTTAACAAGGGTTATGACAAATATTCTGCATAATTTCTATTCGTCATTATCATTTTTTAGTTTTTCACCCATGCTTACTTAAGCAACATTCTTACAGTATCATATCAATACTTTATATTTAATTATGGCATGTGTTGATAGGCATGAAGAAATTATGCAAATTTATTATTAAAATGACACATGGAATGTAACAAAGGTAATAACATTGTTTTTACAAATATAGTTTCAACAGACCCAATGGGTCTTCAAATCACCCAAACTTCTGCTTATGAATAAGACATGAGTTGATGATNGTCACGGTCGAATGGCCACTTGATGAATGCTACAAAAAGTAGGTGCTAATGTCAATACGATGCACGCTACGTACCATTTCTCCGGTTCCTCCTCCATACTGAAGTGACAAAACATGTGAACAATGAGACATACGTCACAAAGGCGGTATTAGTAGCCTTGTTAGACACAGGCAGCACAACGCCAGATACCGGCACGGATGTGTGTTCACATTGCATATACATTGCGTGCAGGTAGAAAACACACCGACAGCCTAGTGTGAAAATCATTTGGAAGCTAGTTTTATATCCATACCGCTAACAATAAATAATAAAACATTTTCATGCACTCTAAGAAGATGTTAAGTTAAATTTATAAAATTTGTTATTTAAACAAGAGCTATTCCATGACAGCGTGCTCGACTATTCTTCCACTTTGATATTATAATGTACATTTCCTGTCAGTCACCTGAAATTAATGACCACAAAGACATATTTGAAGTTGGATATCTGTAGTAGTTAGTATATGTAAACTTAAAGCTGATATTTTTTTTAATTAAAGCAATAAATATGACCATGCCAAGAAACAAGATTTTCATATTTTTACCAAATAATTTAGTTGAATTCACTTAAGATTGAAAGCATGATCTGCATGTAAGCTACCTACACCCATAAGGAGGAACCATTTTTCTATTTTATAACAATGACTTTGACCCAAATGGCCAAAAATGCAATCCCAATCTAGGTCTGCATGTAAGCTACATACACACAAAATCACACACTACCTCCAACCAGACTTAAACATGTTTCAGCAACAGTGACATTGACATGACAAACATGTTTTAGTTTGGTGAGGGGTACTGTGTTATTTTGTTTGTATGATATAATTATCAGGGCTCTCAGTGCCTTTTGCAACTGTAATAAATGAGATTTGTTTTTTTTAAGTGGTGATGAAATATATATTAACCGGCATTTAGGTATCATAGCTTGGACTATTCGGTGAATAGCCTGGCCTAAAAAAACTTAATTGTGTAAGGTGATTAAAAATCAATTTCACTATAATAAAATCAATATATCTCTACCTGGTTTTGACTTACAGTTGAAATGTTTTACTCTTGGGTAAAACTTAATAGTCAGGAAATATTAACAACACTTAGAAAAATGTTGGTAATATACAATTGATAGTTAGATATGCAAATACTGTACACACATCCATAAGAAGTGTAAATCCTTGTCTACAAGAACAGTTTGCTATAAATGTAATATGTAATCAGAACCTGTATATACTAAATAACCCAGAAACCATATTAAAACTTAAAACTATAATGTATCATACATACCAAATCTAGGAATGGAAAACCACAGAGTTATTCATTTTTGAAACCACTTTAAACAACATGCAAGAAATGCACTCCCATTCTATAATTTTGGCAAACATAGAACAAACATGGAAATGCTCTAATAAGCGTTTAGATTATTTCTCGGCTATTAGTTTTAAAGCTACGGAAGCTCTCACATATGTATTATTGACAAATAAACTTGCATTAAAACAGAGAAAACACAAACATTGAATTTGGGTACTAAATATAGGAGTATGAAAAGCATAACACATGACTTAGGTAGTTTATAAGTGGCTCTTCTTTTGTCAGGTTGCTTAACAAAGGAATAAGCCTCATTTTTGCAATTTTTTAAAATGCAAGAGACTATGTACAATTTAAATTGTGGTTGAACACAGTCCATGAACTTGTGACCTTAATGAGATAACCAGGCATCTGTGCAACATGGTTGCCTAGCTACATGTAATTCATGGAATTAAATTTTCACTAGATAATGCACTTAGTTTTGACCTTAACTTAAATGTCATAGCAATTCATCTAGAGCATTTACAAGATCCAACAAGCAAATTCGTTGAATTGATATCCCCCGCCAAACTAGAGCTTTGTCACAGACGTGATTTATACCCCAACATGCTGCATTGACACAGAATATATACAAAGGGCCATAACTTCGTTATTAACAGATGGTGTACAATGCCATTTGACATGCATCATCCTCTTACCCATATATATACTCATACCAAGTTTCAATGAGGTCCGCCAAAGAACTTCCAAGATATGGCTCCAGACACAAAAGTGCCGGATGGACAGTTGGACAACGCAAAAACAATATCCCTCCGCCTTCCGCGGGGGGATAACAAAACTTCCATTGAACATTGCCCTATTTTGTATAGTGTCTTATAGGCATGACCAATCTTTATTGTTCACTGGAAATAACAATTAAGGTATTAGAACTGTAATACGATAATTTTGATTTTCTGTTCTCCATTTGGATATTTCGTTATCACATTATGTAACCAAAATCAAAGTTTAAGAAACATTTATGGAACAAGTAAGACTAACAGATATTTCAAATTGCCAACACTCCATTAACGAAATTACACAAAGTTCATAACGGTTCTAATACCTTAAACGAAGAAAGATACAAATCTTTGCAAAAAAGAGTATCATACATGTAGATTATTATACCATATGTAAATAGTACAGGAAAGTCAGAGTAATGGCAGTTATTTAAGGCAGATATTTTCCGAAACTGCAACCCCAATGTAATCGACAGTGTGTAGAAGTACGGCAAGAACAGCATGCCTAATTCACCACTACAAACATGCTCTAGTCAAGTGTGTTAAATAAACAAATGCAGTTACTGCATCTTCCACATAAGACTCCTGTACCGTTTGATGTAGATCTTGTTCTGCAGGTAGTCCTGGAAGAGGATGTCCATTTCTCGTTCACGTTTCTCGTCCTCTTTCTCCTCGTCTGTTTTGGGACACTGGCAGGGGCACTGTCCCTCTGTAGTGTTAGTGAAGTTACCTCCCCCAGTGGTCTTTTCTTGTACGCGTTTCACCCCCTCTTCCTCATCCTCCTCCAGCTTCACATTGTACGGAGTCAGCGCTGAAAGAAGCACACAATGTTGTATAAGAGCCTCGCTCTGGGAAAATGGGGTTTAATGCATGTGCGTATTAGCCTGTGCGCACAACACTTTGCACTTTTATGGTATTTTTCTTTTAAAGGTAGTCTCTTCCAAGCAAAATCCAGTTTACGCGGAAAGTGTCGTCCCTGATTAGCCTGGGACAACACTTTACGCACATGCATTAAACCTAGTGTTTAAACAAGGAAATGCTCATATCAATCTGTTAAAACAACTCTACACAGCTTAGGAAAGTGAAGTCAGCACTGGAAGTTACACACAATGTTGTAATCAGTTTAACCCTTTACCGCTCACATACACATTTTAACTCAACTGTAGTCCCTTAGAATATTAAATTAAAGACCTTTCTTAATAGATTC
>VMBQ01003624.1:0-12763 GCA_007657795.1 Dreissena rostriformis
GATCGCTAGGCGGACACCATATCCACTACGCCACGGCGACCTTCTTGTATAGGAAGTCACTTCTTAACAAAAATCGAGTCTAGGCAGAAAGTGTTGTCCCTGATATGGACTGCACAGGCAAATATAGGATGCACATGTATTTAACCCCCTTTTCACAAAGCAAGGCTCATTCATACACTCATAAATGGAAATACTTGTTCTATGGTACAGTTGACACTGCAGATGGGCTTTATCTCCATCCCTTATTTTGAGATATCCAATATATAAAGAATCCACAGTGGAACCTATTTTGTATGTTCTTCTCGATAACATTGCCCTTAATAAACATTCATAAAACTGATTCTGATAATGGATGCCAAAATCTTGCACTACCAATCCTTTTCCTGTTGTTTGTGCTATGAGTGATTTTTTAGTAAATTTGTTCATTCAGTGGGGACTACAATGTAATGTGGTCAGATCTGCTAACCAAAAGCCAAACTGCCAATGCACTTCTGTTTGAACATGGTACACTGATATGTTTGCTCTCCTTAACATTAATGATAATGTGGACATTTAACTTGCATTGAAGCAACTAAACAAAATGTCATTTTTCATCTTAAGCATACATGTAACCGTTATTACGCAAATATAATACGCACTTTTTTACCTGCCAAATTTTTCTTCAAGTAGGGGGTGCATATTATATACGAATGTAGAGCAGAACAAAATATTTCCTGTGAAAATTTTCAACTTAATCGTTGTTATTCGCTGCATGTCAGCCATTTTTAATTACACCATTACATCAAAGGGGGGCAACTGTGCTTACGGTAATTGTCATGGCTTTAAATAAAATGTCCACAAGCATTTCCTTTGCCCCGACAAAAAGCGTGTGAAAACTATGCGACAATGTACAACGTCACGCCGTACGCATGTAAAGCGTGCGTGTAATAATTTTTCCCATTTTATTGCTTACCCGATGCTTACGCTATCAATATCTATTTCTCATGTATTTTCCTGTCAAGTCTTTGTCTGAAAGCGCGCGAAAATAAGCGTGGGTGTAAATCAGTACTGTGTACTGATTTACCGGAAAATCTGGTCAAGACTGGATTAAATTTTGGTTATTGTGAAAACATGATCAGTAGTGTTAGACTGCAATGTTTTGACAAAAGAGATACAAATGTGCGAACGCAACAGCTTGCCGATATGGTCAATAATAATTTACCGGTATTGCTCTAAATGTCATTATTGTTTAAAATAATACGTTCAAATAAACTTAATGGAGAAAATATATAAAGACATTTAACATGTGAGAGAACAAATGACAGCGATCACTTTAAACAGGAATCTTCTATCTGAGATAAAACACTAAAGACAATTAAACATTTCATGGATTAACATGTGTGAACACATTTTTTCGGAAATGACAGCTTCCTGGCCGATTTCGGACACTAATTTTTTTAAGTGCGTATTTTACTCGGATTTTCAATTTTTACCGATAAATTTGGACCAAACTCGGGGATGCGTATTAAACACGAGGGCGTATTATATTCGCGTATTTACGGTAATAACAGTAATTCATTTGCAATTTTCATAAATAATGCACTGATCTCATCAATGGCAGTGCTTACCTTGTTTGCCCAACAAATGAGAGGACAAGAATGTTGTCGTACTGTTCTGAATCAACTCTCAATGACCAGATGCCTGAAAAGAAACAAGAGCTTTATAAAAATCTAAACAGCAGTCTTATACAGTGCTTATGAGAAAATCAGGATCCACATAAGTTTTATTAACCTCGCTTAAGTACTTTCTATTTATGGCAGGATGCAGATTTTAGTTTTCAATTATTTCTGTAACCATAGCAACCACTATTTTGGTAAGAAAAAATGTATCCACATACAAAGTTTCATCAACCTTGCTTGATATCACACGATCCAAATTTAGTTTTCAATTATTTCTGTAACCATAGAAACTCACAATTTTTGTCCCACAAAATATCTGAAATAAAATGTGAAAATTCCCCATTTTTCTATCCACAAAACGAGTGTCATCAATCTAGCTTAAGTTCTTATTGAGTTATTGCAGGACCCAGACTTTTTGGACGGACACTGACAGACAGACAGACAACAGACTAACAGAGGGACCGGTGGTAAACCTAAAGTCCCCTCTGATAATGTCCGTAGGGGACTTAACATATGCGCAGGGAACACACAATACATACATGTACAAAATACACAGATTACATATATTAGTGAACAAGAGATGTGTTTGTCAGAAACACAATGCCCCCTATTGCACCGCTTTGAAATAAAATGTCAATATGTCATTTAGCAGGTTTAGAAATTATCTCCCTTTTAAAGCTTATTACTTCCCTTGGATTGTATTTTTTTACCTTTGACCTTGAAGGATGACTTTGACCTTTTACCACTCAAAATGTGCAGCTCCATGAGATACACATGCATGCCAAATATCAAGTTGCTATCTTCAATATTGCAAAAGTTATGACCAAGGTTAAGGTTTTTGACAGACACCGTCATACAATGTCAGACAGGCCAAAAACCATATACCCCCTCTTCTTCGAAGAAGTGGGCATAAAAACAAGAGCTGTGTTTGTGAAACACAATGCCCCCTACTGCGCTTTGAAGCCGCATGGCAGTTATTTTAGAAACAAGAATATATTTTGTATGTAAAGATCACAGAGACCTTGACCTTTGACCTCAACCATGTTTGATTGTAGATGTCAATGAGATGCATGCACATGTGAAGTTTAAAGAACATAGACCCAAGAGTTTTCATTTTATGACCAAGGTTAAAGTTTTGGGACAGAATGACAGACATACAGACTGGCAGACATACAGACTGGCAGACAGACAGACAGACAGACAGACAGACAGGCCAAAAACAATAAAAAAGAAGAATATATTATGTTTTGCATGATTTCACCCTTCACGAACTTGAAGCACATGCATGCATGCTGACTTTTATCTGACATTCTATGTTAGAAGACAATAAGGCATAACATGGCAGCAACCCAAAATTAATTAATTTGCACTTTATTTTTGGCTATGCACTTAATTGAAACATGGCGCGGGTTTTGCTGGTTGGTAACTTGACATTAATAGCGGGTAACAATTTGTTTATAACTGTACCTTTGATCCCAGGTAGGTCAATGCTTGCGTGTTCATGTATCCCAATCCCATTACGGATGATCCTCAAAGAACCCTCCTTGAATGCTCCAGAACAGGTCACAAGCTGCAATAAATACACAAAGTGAGAATATCAAGGCCAAGTATGAAAATAGTACCCAGTATTTCTTTCCACCATTTTGGGAATGGAGTCGAGTCCCTTTGGAAAATTAGTGTTGTTGTTTTGCTAGCAAATGCTTCATAATTGAGAATAAAAAGTGTTTTCATTATTATATTTACGAGGTTCAACTTAAAGAGCTGGATGGGAGCTGAACTAAATGTTAAGTCTAAAATATACATTTTTATTTTGTTTGGAAACTTTCAATTGGGAATTTTAAGGTCCCATTTGGGATTTTTTTTTAGTTTTTCCATTGGGAATAGGGCCATATACCGGCCCCGAATTTGAACGAAAAAAAACACTGGTACCAGAATACAGCTGTTAACCAAACACAGCAATTTGCATCTAAACCCTTGGTATTTACTTCAGAGACTGCATTAAAATAGCAAAGACTAGAGCTTGTCACAAAAGTGGCAAGAATAATCCCGATACCACAATAATATGCAGGAAGTTCAAACAAAAGTGACCCCTTGGGCCTGGCCAGTTTTGACCACAGGGGCATGGTTTTAACAAACCATACAGAGGACCATTATAAATTGTTATAAACATGTACCAAATAGTACACTGTGGTTTTAGAGAGAACGATTTTTAAATTTGATTTTGATATATGTGTACATTAATAATGTGACAATCATAGGTTTGTTTCTACCAATTTAATTAAAAATCCACCTTATTGATAGAGATGGTGTTCAAGTGTTAAATTAAATTGTACTGAAAGGTACTGAAATGTTCATAACTCAAAATGTTTGGAGGATAGTCGCCCGACGCTGGCTAACTATCACAGGTCACACCTGAACAACTAGTACCATATGAGCCACGCTCTGTCAAAAGGGGGTTTAATGCATGTGCGTAAAGAGTCGTCCCAGATTAGCCTGTGCAGTCTGCACGGGCTTATCATGACACTTGCCGCTTGTATGACCTTTTCCTTTAAAGAAAGTCTCTTCTTAGAAAAAAAACTGTTTAAGCGGAAAGTGTCGTCCCTGATTAGACTGTGCGGACCTCACAGGCTAAGCTTGGATGACACTTTACGCACATGCATTAAGCCCAGTTTTCCCAAAACGAGGCTCATATCATAAAGCTTATACTGGATGGTAAGGACTAACCTGCCCCTGCCCCTGTCTCTCCAGATCTACCACACACATGTCCACTATGGGACCCAGGTTTGTGAATGTCTCCATCACCTGTACATAAGAACCCGCATCGTCTGGGGTGATGTTCAACTGAAACATGGAAGTTAAATGAAACTAGGTAAAATTCAATAATACACAACAAACCCATATTGTAATGCTTTTTTGAGTCTACTAAATGTGTGAGTGTGTAGGTGAATAAATTTCACAAGCCCTGATATTCAATCTTATGTTAAGTCGAGCACATTTTCAATGGGCACAATATCAAAAGTAATTGTTTCAATACTAACATGGGTGTCAAAAGGAGCCTAAGATTGATTCTGTAGATAAAATGTTTTAAATAAAATAAATTTGTCTGATGACAAAATAATACTCTGTGTCACCACTTTTGAACTATAATGAATACATTTAAGTATCATTTGTACCCAAATGTGTTGTATTCACGACCAAAGTAAATTAACAGAGTGTACTGTTAGGCAGAAGACAACGAAACACATATGAGCCTCTCTCCGTGAAAAAGGGGTTTAATGCATGTGCGTTAAGGGTCCTCCCATATTAGCTTGTGCAGTCCACACAGGCTAATCTTGGACGACACATGCCGATTTTATGGTATTTTTTATATAAATGTAGTCTCTTTGAAGCGAAAATCCATTTTAAGCGGAAAGTGTCGTCCCTTTTAAGCCTGTGCAGATTGCACAGGCTAATCTGGGACGAACATTTATGCATACACATAAAACCCCCTTTTCACAGAGGGAGTCTCATATCAATTTTATGAAAATGACTGGGTGAAAGGTCAGATAACTGTGAAATCTGAGTTTGCCTTTATAAGCTGTGAATCTCCAAGTCGGCTGCCGATGTACACAACTCCGTTATCCAAATATGTGATGCACTCTGCAATACTCGTCTGGAAATAGTATGAAATAGCATTCAGTTAATAAAACTAGGGCTATCACAGTACATATTTTATACAATTTTATACCACTTGCACACAGATGTAACAAAAGGTCGATGTGAAAAGTGATATGTTTTCATTTTTAATGTCAAAGTATGTCAGCAACGTTGAAGGTAGCAATGTAGTTCTTGCAGGCTACACACAATCTCATATAATGAATATCTTTGCACATTATTTTAAAATCAGTGAGTGTCAGGTCAAGTAAGCGAGAGGAAAAGCCCATTGTGACATCAAAGTGCAATATTTTGATCTTTGACCTCAATGTTTGACCTTGACCATGAAGGTAGCTAAGTGGTAATTGCATGTGACACACTGTCTCATACATTTATTTTAACAATAGTCTTTTATTTTGATTTTTAACCTTAAAGGCTGACCTTGGCCATGAAGGTAAATAAGTGCTTTTTTTGCAAGCAACACGCTCTCTTACATACAAAATGTATTTCACTTGTGCCAAGTTATTTTGAAATCCTTCAATGCATGGGGAACTTACAGTGCGGACAAGTGTCAGGCAACATAGACAGGACAATTCCTATACAGCCCGATACCTACTGGAAATGGGGATATAACCAGGGGTGAACTGTTACAGAAAGTTTTACAAGACATTTTGAAAAACTATTCGAGGACATTATAAGGATCCAAATTAAATCACACTGGAATTACATTTATTTTGGGGCCAATCAAGAATCCTTTTGGTTTAGCTTCAACTATTTCTAAAAGGGTGAACTAGTGTTATAATTCTTGCAGACTACTCACACCAGTCAGACAAAACTGACAAAAAATCAATGTCTGACAAAGATTTGGGCGCACTGTCAGACAAAAAGTCAGACAAGAAAATTGAAAGTTGGTAAATAACAAGTATGTGTGTTTAAAAGATTGACAAATATCTGACAAGATTCTAACCCAATCAGACTTTTTACACCGTAAAGTCCCTTCAATGGTTTTGTGGGGTCTGTCTAAAAAATAGTTTTTCGCCATCCACAACCTTGACCTACCTCCCCATGGACACAAGAGTTTTCCTACCTCCCCAAGGACCTCGACCTTGAGATCCTTGATGGTTGCCGTGCCGTCCATCCTCTCTTCCTTCTCCAGAAGCAGCATGAACAGTCGCCCCGCCATGTCTCCCAACAGGTACCGCTGACCGTTGGAGTCCACCTTGCCACAGCATGTGATCGTGCTTTGCTGAAGACAGGGTTGAATACTGGCAAATACATGTGCGTCAAGTGTCGTACCAGATTAGTCTGTGCAGTCAACACAGGCTAATCAGGGACGACACTTTTCATCTGAACTGGATTTTTGTTAAGAAGCGTCTTCCTTTAAACGAAAATACAATATCAAAGTGGAAAGTGTCGTCCCTAATGAGCCTGTGCAGACTGATCAAAACATCACCCAAGATCTTATTTTACAGAAAACAATTGCCTCAAGTCGACAAGACAAAGTTTTCTAATTGATATTCTTCAAATATAAGTATCAACTCAACTTCAGAAAAGTCTCACCTTTATAGTATGAGGGGCAATGGGTATGAACTGGTCCCCCTTGTGGTATGTGATGGATTCCTGGCCAATAATGAGGGCCCCTCCAAAAGGGGAGGGCACTGCGATGAGCATGCTAGCCTCCGTCTCCACGTTGTCTTGTTTCCAGGGACCCTTGTTGAGCTCCTTGTCACGTAGAGATATCTCGTATGTCTTCACATGTCGACCATGCTGGTCCTGGAAAAGAAAAATGAAGCAAACATTATTAGGTAATTATGTGAATTGTTACCAAAAAGGGGCTTATCAACATTATTTAGCAGAAATATAGACACATTAAAATCAATGTTGAAATATTTGTTTGACGTTCATTTTGAAACTGAATTAAGTCACAACTTCTGCAAACATTTCTTTTACAAACAGGACTAACTTTTCTGCATCTATTTTTATAACAACTGCAAGAAAATAAGAAAATATCAAACAAAAATGGTGCACATACTTGATGCACCAGTATTATTGTAGGTGTAGTGCAGTCATGTAGAAACTGGATATCAATCACTGTCAGCTCTTCTAGCCTGAAAATCACCTTACAATTATAACCAACAGTACCTTGATCAACCCAGCCTTTGAGAATGTCATAAGGTCAAGGAATGGTGAATTGTTATTAAATTGTCTTTTAAATATTCAAACAGATTTATCAGGGTAAGAAACTTACATTTGGGCCATGGTTGCCTACACTTGGTCTTTCAATACGTATTGTACACAGGACATATGAGTTTCCTAAGACAATATAGAGGCAATCCAAAAAAGTAAAGGTCTATTCAAAATTACTGATATCCATGCCTGTTTTATTATTGTTTATTCTATCAAAAGAATACTAATTATAAGGTTAAAAAAATAAGAATGAATAATAATTAACAGGCTGCAGAAAGGGATGGGGGCATTCAACTTTATTGTACTGTGCTGATTGTAAAAACAATAGTCCAATAATCTCCATCTGGTAAGCCTTTAATAGTCAATCATCTCACTATTTAGGGATTGGAGCAGGGATTGGGATTGGGATAGATTGGGAAAAATCGGGGCGTTTTGACTAAAATTGGGATATTAAGTGTTGTTGTTGTTATGCTAAACAAGAGCACCATCGAGGGGATGCCAACGCTCGACTGTGGGTTCAGTTTTGAATTTTAAAAAAAATATTAAAAAAATGACCTTTGACCTTGAAGGATGAAATTGACCCTGACCTTTCACCACTAAAAATGTGCAGCTCCATGAGATACACATGCATGCCAAATATCAAGTTGCTATTTTCAATATTGCAAAAGATATTGCACAATGTCAAAGTTTTCGGACGCCCGGACGAGCTGGCTATGACAATACCTAGGGTTTTCTTCGAAAACAGCCGAGCTAAAAATGTTTTAAAATTGAGAATAAAAGTGGTTTCAATATTATATTTTTTCTAAGGTTCAACTTAAAGAGCTGGACGGGAGATGAACAAAATGTTGAATTTCTTTAAAAAAAAAATGTTTTTTTAAACCTTCATTTGGGAATTTTTAGGTCCCATTTGGGAAAAATGTATAATTTTTTCCATTGGGAATGGGGCCGAATACCAGCCTCGAATTTTAACAAACAAAAGCCACTGATAGTGGTACGTTTTAAACAGAGGCTGCACAGTTTAATATTGGCAGGTTTGTAGCATTTTCTTATCTCCTTATATATATGACTCTGGACACAATGTACAACTAACATGTCAAGGATGTACGGGCAATGATGTTCATAAATAAAAATAAAATCAAACACAGATCGGACCTTTTGTTATAAATTGGCAGCATATTAACTAGGCTTTCATAGTTTACACTACAAGTTACCTGACATTGAAGGCCTTGAGTTCTTTATTGTCCCTGTCGAGGGGTATCACTTTGAAGAGTCCATCATACAGCCGCAGACCAATCACTCTGCACAGTGGGTCAACAATACCTATGATACCCTGCTCTGCAGGACGGCCAATGCGGTCCTGGGATGTAAAATTGTTCATACTTATTGACATGCAGCTTTAAGACAGGACTGTCATTGAAATTTTGTTAATAAATTGGCTGAAATTTCTCAGTTTCTCTTTGCAGAGTTTGATATTCCAAGAAATCTATAATTTAAGGACTGTTACAGTTGGTGCTATCAATTTACAGACTGAACAAATAAATATATTATTACAAAACTTTCTTCTTTAAGTAATGGTCATTCATTTTATTCCATCTTTCATTTTTTTCCCAGATTTTCATGTCATTGTGGCTGTTGTATAAGATTTTATGAAGAATGCAAAAATACAATTTCTTCAACCAAATTACCGTATTTGCAATAAAAAAACTTTGCAAAGGGCTGAGAAAGCCCTGCAGCACATATACCGACAGATTCGCAAAAAAGCCATTCTGTACCTACCTGTACATTTCCGTGTGCCCTGGTTATAATCTCCAGGTTTTCTCCCTCTTGCTGGCACTCCAGGATCATGGCATTGTACTTTGTGGTCAGCAAGAACATCAGGTCCTTTGGCTCCCCCTAGACAGAGTCAGAATGTTGACAGCAACTCAAAGAAAGGCTGAGCATGAATCTATTCTACCTGCTTCGCATTTTCTATTTATGATACAGTATCAAGTATGCTTACTTGGAAGGTTGTAGGGTAAAGGGTTCTCTAGTTATTGTGTGGTAACAGTTTTCATGAAACAAGCCCTTGTGACCTTGACCTCCGAATGATTGACCTTAAAATCCATGGGCTTCACCCTTTTCTGCAAAGTAACCAGTATATCAACTTGAATTAATATATAGGTCAAAGGGTTCCCTAGATATCCTCTGGAAACAAAATGGTCTTAGGAGAACACCTTTTTCATGTTACAATACCTGGCAACCTTGTTTGAGGTCTTCCTAGAGTAGTCAGAGTACCCAGCACACCAATTATGATGAGTTAAGGTCCAAGCATTCTCTAGATATCATGCGGAAACAAATTTCATGTTACAGGCTCCTTCGACCATGTCATTTAATCTGTTGACATCAACATCAAAAGGAATCTTCATTTCCTCCCAAGTAACCAAAAATCAAGATCAAAAACATCTCTAGATATCATTCCCAACGGAACCGTCTATGAAACATTACATGGACAGCAGGAATGATCATCTAACAGGTGCAAAGCAATAAACCTCCACTTTTTTGAAAAGGGACATAATTTATAAGTCCAATTTGTGGCCAAGTTTTGATGCATTATTCTGGATCTAGTATGTTTGTAATGTTGGTGCAAAAACCAATGTATTTATAACTGTTCACAAAATAATTTTTCTACATATTGTCCAATCACTATTTGATTTCTAATATAGCACACATTTAGAATATAAGGACAGTTTGTTTGACAGAGAACTATAATCTCTATCTTTCCTGACATAAATTCTTACACTGCAACAGCAATTCTAACACAAATGTATGTCAATATTTTTGTACATAACATTTGTAATAATGTACAGAACATCCATTACAAATAAACACGTATGCATTCTATCTGTGCGACCTACAGGAGGCCTGAACAACTCCAGGACTGCAATTCTTCCATAAATGCCAACTTCTTTGATAGGCCGCAAGCCTTCGGGTGTGACAACATAGATTTCTAGAC
Organism: Dreissena rostriformis; assembly: GCA_007657795.1. NCBI lineage: Eukaryota > Metazoa > Mollusca > Bivalvia > Myida > Dreissenidae > Dreissena > Dreissena rostriformis. Next base: position 10,471 of record VMBQ01003624.1, read on the forward strand.
GACTGTTCTTGGCTATGATCAGATTTAAGTCATCAGTGGAAGTAAAGTTGCCTGAAATTAGATTTAAGGCGAAAATTATGGTTGTGGATTTAGGCTGTCCGGCTAGCGCAGTTGTTGGTACACTTGTGACCCAGGTTCAATACCCGTTCCCGGCAGCATGTGAGTTAGGATGGTGGTCGCCATACCGTACAGGTGGGGTTTCCTCCGGGTTCTCGGGTTTCCTACCACAACACAAGACCAAACCAAATTTGAAACAGCGTCCAGCAACAAAATAGCAGCTACAATTAAAAATTCATCACAACTTCCGCGAGTCTATGAAGTTAATGAGTTGTAGGTGTGCTACGGCACACTCCGGGTCCACACATAATGTAGCTTCTAGCTCGGAGTGGGCCTCATAAACTTAGATATACACACACACGGTTGTGATTCTCATGCTCAATCTTTGAAGCGAAATAATATTATCTAACAAAAAAAACGTTACACAAAACAGTACAAAGGACACTTCCAAGACCATGTACATCAAACGCAAAGTTGAAGTAGAATACATAAGTTAAAAATATTACCTGTTACACAAGCATTGACTGCCGTTGGCTTATGCGCAGTCACGTAGTAATTATTTGCCATTTTCTTTAATTTTCGCACAACTTTTTCACTTCTATTTTCGCCGCATACAGACGCTCATTACCAATGAACACAAACAAGCGTTTGTTGATTTATCGAAACGCGCATGCTTGGCGCGGTTTACAATTATTTTGCGGCACTCAGCGTCGGGCCGCTGAGGGCAACGTTATTTCCTAAACCAAACATCTATAGATCCATGGGGGGGGGGTAACTTCCCAAATTTTAGGATAGGGGTGTCCCACTTAGACTTTCGAAATGTCACCCATTTTTATACCGGAACTCTGATAAAGTAGACCCATTTTGATACAAGATTTTTGAAAAAGCAGACCCGATACCATTGAGAAAGTGGACCCATTTCAATACAAAATTTTTGATAAACTGGACCAATTTCAACGGTAGAATTTGATAAAGTGGACCCATTTCATACTAGAAGTTTAATCTCTATCATATCAATACAGTATACCTATTGAATTTGCTATTATATGTTTATTTGTATACACGAATGAAATTTATCATACCCATTTTGATACTTATACTTTCATATCTGTATGCATTTATATACAAGCAAATTTCTGATTTCAATACCCATATCTATACTAAGATGTTCAAAACCATACCCATATCTATAATTTTAGTCGAAAAACACACCCCATATTTTCGGCACATCCCTATATACCCGTATATAGGAAGTTACCCCCCCCCCCCGGGTATAGATCTTTGCAAAAGACAAACAAATGAAGGAAAAACTAAACGCTGGAATAAATCTACATCGTCCAGTGCAAATCAACGAGTAAATAACTCATTGCATGTCCTTGCTGAAATGTTCATCAACTAAAACAAAGTTCCATATCTGCAGAGAAGTTTATTATACTATCTGGTTGTGACAAATATATGTTTTATGTAAGAGTACAAAACATTCTAACTTGGAATATACAAGTGTTTTCGCGCCACATACTATGCTTTCGAGGTACATGAACGTGATAAGAAATTAAGTGACTGAAAGCGGAACAAAAGTGGAGTGAAAAGTATGTTTGCCTGAGTTATACGGAGTAAAATTGGTCCGGAAATATTTATTAGCGAAACTCTGTAAGATTTCAGAAAGAGATTTTTTTTATTTTATTAAAATTATGTATCTTGTTAAGTCTAAAACTAAAGCGGTTTTTAGCAATCTTTTATTTAAAAATCGCTCTCAAGCTGATACAAAAATATCTAGCCGGAAATAAATTTTGTGATTTTAAATGAACAAGTACCAGAGTTATTCGTTTGCAAAACTGTGTGAGATGTCAGGACATGTCATACTTTTTTTTTTTTATTGAAAAGGACATTTCAGCTTTTGTTTATAACTTTCTTATATTATTATTTAAAAAACGTTTTACATGTAAAATCAAAGTTTATTGCCTGAAATAAACGTTGTTTGGGCTGTTCTCAATATTTACTTAACTGATTTCATTATTTATTAAATTTTCTTAATAACATCTTAATTCACGATTGAAATGTTCAACATGAAAAATAATGAGCCTTAAATAAACTTAAATAGTTCCAATTGTGTTCTCTAGATTTCTCTTAACTTATGTCTTTATTAAATTTTCGTAATACGGTCTTTAATTTACGATTAAAAAATAAAAACACGAAAAAAATAAGTGATTTATTTCTTCGTTAATTACGGATTATT
>VMBQ01003624.1:13417-40577 GCA_007657795.1 Dreissena rostriformis
ATGTGTGTGTGTGGGTGTGGTTTCATCCTGCTGCACGTATTTGCAAATTGAAGCATGCACATTTGTGTTTTCATCTTACATTATATCCCTCTATGATTTGTTTACATGTTGTGGTTGTCCTAATAGAGGATTGCAGGCTGGTCGTTCGTTAAGACAACTATTTAGGCACAAGATCGTAATGCCTCGGACATGGGTTTTGAGACAAATGGAATTAACATATATTTATATTTTTAAAGCGCCTTAAAATTTACCGCCTCGCCATTCGCTGCTTCCATATTGGAACCGTGGTATTACATACAAGTAGTCTAGTCTCAAATTAATAGGCTAATCAGCAGGTCAGCACATAAGGTAGTCGTGAAGACTCAGCGATGACCTGTAAATAAACTCCGACATTCACATTCAATAGGCTAATTGGCTTCTGTTTTATTTGCCACGCTAGCCACACCTTCTTCGTTTGAACTCTGAGCACGTTATTACGTATCATTACTTATTTGTGCGCGCACGGAAACAAGCTTACTTGTATTGTCATTCGTGGGAGTGATTTTAATACATGTACACTTGCAAGTATAATGATTTGTGTGGAAAGAATGTTAGATTACGGACAAGGTACCGTAAACACACATTTTCCAGACTGGCAGAGGTGGAATTCACCCGGTAACACTGTATATAGATATTTATTTTTTAGTACAATCTATTCATAGAACACATGTCTTTGATATGGAGGAACATATATCTTTGATATTGATTCTGTCAACTGTAACCTTAAGATGTTTAGCGTAACTTAAAATTGTGCAGTAACACTGGTTATGAACGTCACAGTTTTTATCGGTTAAACAAGTATTTTCGTGTAATAGTATAATAAAAATTGTCAGAAAACAACAATATATTCTACGTGGTATAGTTTAATTTGTAGCCAAATATAAACAAAATAACGAAATTAATACAGTAAGGCAATACACTGATAAACTCGATGAAATAAAAGGAACATTTAATCCCATACAAATGGCAGCATATGCTACTACAGAAAAGAACAACATCAACCGCGGTGAAAATACTGTAAATCCGAGGCAGCTAGTTTATTTAATGGTGAAAATACTGTACATTCAAGGCAGCAATTTAATTAACGCAAATTTAAGGATAATTGCTGATATAAACCATGACCTATGAAGTTTCGAATTAAGACATGTTTGGTAATGAAATAACAACAATAGTATCAAAATATTTTACAAACAATTAGATTCTACTTGCATGAATTTTCTAATCAATATAGTTCAGTGTTGCAAAAGATGTTATTGTTACATAACAAACCTAAGTCAGTTATTGCATATTAGTTTCAGCAGTACTGCATTCAATTATTATTATGCTTATTCCAGCCACAGAAAACTTGTACACATACCACCTGCTAAGTTTCGTTTGAATGAAACTGTCACTAAATGTGCGTAGATTTCTGTAACATACTGTACATAAAATGAAAAGAGATTTTAATTTATAGATCTATTACAAAAAGTATTAACCTTTTATTTGGACACTAAAAATGGTCAACATTACTAGTGAAACTTGTGTATATACAATTACTTCATTGTATGCTGCCATTAACATAGACTTAAGAACAAAGAGTCCAATAAAATTAACCTAGAAACATTGAACAATTCCATACAACAAAGACTATACTTGTTCAAGTCTTCGATTATTACAAGAGATGTGTTTGTCAGAAACACAATGCCCCCTAATGCACCGCTTTGAAAATATATAAAAAAAATACCTTTGACCTTGAAGGATGACCTTGACCTTTCACCACTCAAAATGTGCAGCACCATGAGATACACATGCATGCCAAATATGAAGTTGCTATCTTCAATATTGCAAAAGTTATGAGCATGGTTAAAGTTTTAAGACAGACAGAATGACAGACAGACAGAATGACAGACAGGCCAAAAACAATATAACCCCTTTTTTAAAAAGGGGGAATAAAAAGCAGGCAGTCAATAAGTACATCACCATGGATACAATTCGCATTTTATCACCAAATATTTCAGCTATGCTAAAATAAAGATGGGGGAAATTATTAAATGTAATATTAAATTTAAAAAAATGTATTTATAATGTTTAGTATTATATATCAAAGAACTTCAGTACATAATTTTACACATAACTTGTGCTTTCCAAACGAGACAGTTTGAACTGAATTGTTATCTTGCAAATCTAACAATATGAACACCATACACTTTTGCAGCCTTTTATATTGTTTCATTAGCTTTAAACTACAACAACAACACATTGAGCTGGAAAGAATTACTTGAAGCATGTACAATAACACTTTATTATATATCTATATATGTAAACATTATCATACTGATTATTGCGAACACATCAACACAGTTATTCAGCACACAATAGCTTACAACGTACTTCTCTCAGGCTTACAACCTTAGCTTCCCAGTCATATACTGCTCATTCCCTAAACTGTTTAACAGAGTTATGGCAATGACCGGAAAATTGTTTCTATCAAACTTTTTTCTTTTTTTTTCCCAATATAAATGAAATGAACCTCCCTTAAATGCATGCGCGTTAAGTGTCATCTGCACAGGCTAATCAGGACTGTTCTTCACGAAAATCCAGTTAAGCCAGAAAGTGTCATCCCTGATTAGCCTGTGCAGACTGCACAGGCTAATCTGGGACAACACATTACGCACATGCATTAAACCCCCTTTTTACAGAGCGAGACTCAAATTAAACCAGAGAGATGCGTAAATATCACAAGAACATTTATTTATATAGCCAATTTGTGACTTGAAGCATTGAGTTCACATACATTCAATATGTATACAGGCAAATGCCCAATGAAGCGAAATACACTTTGCACATAACTCATACACATTTTTACATATAATGCTTATACAGCAGTGCATACAATGACACAGATCCTATTAAAACTTTACAACACAATGAATAATTAAAAATGTTTCTAAATATGGTTGTCCAGCGGTGGTCACTCTACTACCATAAACCTGATGTCTTTCCTCCCGGTGGATTTGAAACACGGATTTTATGACGGCGGGGTTGGCCGTCATCAATTTGATCACCTGAAAATAGAAAATAAATATCCACTGTATCTATGAAACAATAGATATATCATTATGGTTGAAATTTGCCGTTTTAAAATATTAATACATTATAATAATTTGTCTTTGAGCAAAGAAGAGGACAAATATCATGTATAGAAATAAAGACAACTTCCTATTTCTTTAAATAAATAATAGATGCAATTAATTCCATATATTGATATTTTTTATGCTACTGGAGAGAACCACATGGTTAATATTATAAAATGGTCATTTCTGAAAACAAATTGTAGAAACAATGTATCTTCAAAAATTGTCCAAAACATGTAATGTCAAAGCCATTTCATGAGCAACAAATCTGCAAAAGAGAGCTATATCCCCACCCAGATTCTTGTTGACCTTGCAGTGGTGATTTAGAGCAAGTATGATTGACTCCTGACTTGCAAGCAAAATTTAATCATGAATGATATAAACTTTGCATGAAAATCCTTCAATTAATAGATATACAAACAATTAGGCTCAACTATTGACCTTCTAGTTTGACCTTGACCTTTGTAAATATGACTGACTGCACATTGTTACAATGATATTAAAATTGTAGCCTAGTTTCATGAAAAACTTCAACGGATATAGAAGGTTAAAAGGGGACACAAACATGGAGGCTACATTTGACCTTCCATTGCACCCTTGACCTTTAGCTGGCTTGACTGACTCATGACTTCTGCTCATTGTCTGAATGACCTGAACATTTAGGCAAGTTTCATGAAAATCCTTCAAACAATATATGGACTGGGCATGAAAATATAGGCTTAAACCTTTGATTTTGAAGAATGACCTTTATCTTGAGCCTGCATGACTGCGACATGCCTACTGCACATCATCTCAATGACCATAAAATTGTGACCAAGTTTTATGAAAATCATTCAATTGAAATCAGAGAAATGTATCAGACATGAAAAAAGAGGCTCAGACTTTTGACCTTGAGCCAGCATGACTGACTCATGCCTCTTGCACATCACCTCAATCACATAAACTTTTATGCAAGTTCTATGAAAATCCTTCAATTGGTATACGAGATATGAAGGCTGCAGAGCAGACACAAAAATGGAGGCTTTGACCTTAAAGTACGACCTTTACCTTCGTCTCAAAAGCCTTAACATGTAAGGTAAGTGTTACGAAAATCTGTCAAAGAGTATAGAAGACATAAAGCAGACATGAAAATATTACGGACAGACTGACAGAGGGAATGCATTCCTATAATAGCCTACCCTCTTTGTGACAAGAGGATAAATAAACGCTCAGGGATATTATGATTCTGACCACATGATTCTCTCTGTGAACTTCTAAATTGCAGACAAGTTATTACCATCATTTGCACTTAACCTGCTGATATATGCATACTTAATTTAATGATTTTAGTTTCACAAATATATACATAGATCTACAGTTAAATATAAAGGTTATTAACATTAGCAAACAAATCATACAATCTAAAAATAAGCTAGCCCGTTTAAAAATGTCTGTAATGCATACAATAAACTCTGGTTATAACAAAATGAAACAGCGTAACATTCATTGTTATACTACTCAACATAACCATTTTAGCCAGATCTGGGTCAAGTATCGTATGATTCTCTTAAAAGTATGAAATTCTGTTTTGTTTTAAACGCAGGAGTGAGTAATTAAAATAGCTGAGACATTGTAGGTCTGTTTTTAAACTGATTCAAACAAATGCTATATTTAAGCCTTTGTTAATAAAACGAAGAAATGAATTTTTATAAATAGCATGTGAGTGTTACAAAGGTGTTTTAACAGATCATTTCTCATTGACTATTCAAACATATGGTATGAAGAATAAAGTTATTAGCTGAGTACCGAAAGTGTAATGTAAACCCGAAAATTAACAGATGAGCATGCACATGCTGTAGCTATTATTAAACCCAAGGTAATTTATTGTAACCCTAAGACAGAATTATTGAAGTGAGGACAGCTTTTTACTCACATCATATAGATAGGTTTTTTCATTCGGTTATACTCACATACCGGTAGCTTAAGTTAAGATGAAACACAAACATAATGAAATCAGAAGGATATGTATAGTTCTTAGTTTAATCAAACACAAACTCTCTCTGAAGCGTTCTAATATTAAGTCTACAAATCTCTCAACTCAAGTTATTCAGCCAAGTCTAGAAAAAAAGAGCTTTCACCTGAGAGTGTTCCTGAATAAAAGACGAGTTTCTCAATATAAATCAACACACAAATAGAATAATTTGAATAGTTAATATCATTTACATTATCTCCACAGTTTCACATTTTCCAGTCTTAACATTCCACAAGGCAATCCAGGGCATATCCACTGCAATGATCCTTTTGACCTTAAAGTGTGACCTTGACCTAGTGGTGCATTGATTCATTTATACCATCTGCACATGGTCTCAATTAACAAAATATTTGAGCAAAGTTTCATGAACATCCTTGAATAGCCCATATGGAGCGGACACAAAAAAACTTCCACCAAAAAAGGAGTCCAAGGCGTTTATCCTTCAAGTCTGACCTTGACCTTTGGCTGGCATTTAAAGCCCACGGCTTCTGAACATTGCCTTGAACATTTGAACCAAGTTTCATGAAAATCCTGGAAAGTTTATTAAAAAAATCTGGAGTGAACATGAAAATGTAACAGACAGACAGACAAAGTACATTCGTATGACAAGACTCCCGCTTGACAGTGGGAATTCATGAAAAGTAAATAAATAAAAAGAGCTAAAAATGTTAGTACTTGCTCTTTTAAAATCAATTCTTAAAAACCTAAAAAATTATGATTTCTTAAAAAATAAAAGCCCTTATTTTTGTTTTGTAGCTCCTCTGGGTTTTGTCTCTCGTTTATTCTCTAACAACCATTAAATCAACGTTAAATCAGTAAATATGAAATTTGTTAAAGTCCACTGAACATTATTGAACACAGTCGTTTGAAAATCTCCAGAGATTTTAGATAGGGGAAATAATTTATGACAGATATTTTCTTTTGTTCACTGCACTTCTTCATGTTGAGATCTACCTATGTAGTTTCGAGTATATAGCTTTCATTATCTAAGTGTTATGCTCAGGGGAAGAGAAATCGGACGCCCCCAACACCAACCAGAGTAACACCTATAGTAAAGTAAGGCAACACAAAAAGGGGATCGATGCTAAGCAAATAATTATCAGTATAACATGTTTGAAGAAGATTAAAGGAATATCGTAAACTGACAAACACATTTTTTTAAAAAGATAACTGAAGGTATTACTGATTGCTTGTAAATACACATTACAGGCAGTGGATAATATGGGTCAATAAATGAATGTTGTTAAGTTGACAGGCAGTAATGAATATGTTTCCAGGAAGACCCACAATTTGATGGTTAGTGTGATGAATCAGGAAGAAGAGAAATGGGAAATGGTAAAACGGCTGGATCCCAAGAACACATGCTATGTATAGTATTAAGAAGACGATGGCAATGAAATCTTTGTAAACATATTTGATGAAACCTTCAACCAAACAAAGATAAAGATGATGGATGAAACCTTCAACCAAACATATCAATGATGAAGCTTTGAATGGTACAACTGACTACAATTGAAGTACAATATTATATTCCGTTATAAAAATGGGGTAAATCCGTGTGAATGTAGAACGAGCATGCCTCTACATACAAGCACCATGCAAGGGAGCGATACATATGTAGAGGGTGCTAGCAAAGATTCTGCTTTCATTTATATGGCATATACGAGTTAATTTTACTAATAGTTATACAAGGTACTCATACATTTAACCCCGATCCATTCAATACTTTGCTTATAACAATTTAAGTTAGTGAATTTTTGAGGTTATTACAAAGTAATAATTTCCCATTCCAATGTATAAAAAGTATTTTGACTAGCTAATGAGGACATCAAACGTTTAAACATAATATCTTCCTTTCTCCCATAAACTGCCTTCATGTAAAATTAAAAAGCTTTGAGGCCAAAAAAAGCCTTTACCAAAGTGCTTTGAACAGCAAAATGCTTATGAAGCCAAGGATGATCAAACACAAATTGAAATAGAAGACAGCATAAAGCCAAATATGGGAACATTCAAAAGTTGGAGTACGATGGGTTATGTAATTTAAAGTAAATTTTGAAAGGTTGGAAAGGAAGAAAAGGCGATTGAATGAATAAAGAACTAAAATAATATTTTTAGCAATATTTGAAAAGAACTATTAAAAATAAGATAAGTCAAATTGGCTGACCCATGTTTCAATTCATACTTGAGAAGTAATATACTTGAAAGCCCTTATAAAATATTTGTGCAACACTTAAACACAACTCGACAGAAGTACAAAAACCACAATACACGTACAATCAAGCAAAACAACGCTTATTCATTTTTACGATATATAAAAAAACCAATGTCCTCATTAAAACTATCCAAAAAAGTGCAAGGCAGAATGTTAGCTACCACTGAAAGAAAAGCTAGAGTCCTGTTGATTTCGACCTCCAGATCTCGTTGGGGGCCGGCTGTGGAAGTCTGCGGGCATGTCGTCGCCCATGATGATGTTGGTGTTCTCATTGCGGTGACGCGGAGGCGCAGTGTCATTGCTGTTGGCCTTCACCTCGGCTATGGGGCCCTCGTACACCTCTCGGTCCACTTTCTTGGGCTTGCGAGCCTATAACACAACAACACCTGTATACCTCACAGTGTACATATTGCCAATATTCACCCAATACTGATGGACTCTTATTAGCATAAATTACAGGGGGATGATTTAAGAACCACCGAAGGGGAGGAAAATTCCCTACACACCTTACAGAACTCAACTAAACTCTTCATTTTTACATAGATCCAGCAAAGTTAATAACTATTTATATAATAAGTTTGACATTGAAAGAAGGACATTAGCTAAAAGGAGGAGAAATCACACCCCTGCTCACAATGTACAGATTGCCAACATACACCCTATACTCATGGACTCTTAATATCATAAATTATACGCATGAATTAATTAAGTGACAAAATCAGATTTAAGAACACAATAATAATACCTCACAGTTTTTATCGCTTGCCAACAGTGGTCCAATATTCATTCACTCTTATCAGCTTAAACGGGCATTAATTGCTTTACCTTATTCAGCATGACAACAATACCTTACAGTGTATAGATTGAAACCAATTACGAGCTGATATTATGTACACTTTATTAGCATAAATTATGCACAATAATTGTGTAAATCACCTATTTATATTCAGCAACATAACAATATCGGAATAACTTGAATTTTATAAATTCGCAGCAGATACTCTTATTAGCATAAATTATATACACAAATTTGACTACCCCATAAAGTCATTTGTATTTTTCTCTCTATTTTTCAGAAGTTAGCGATACTGTAACACTAATTTATTGATATATTCTGTTATCTATTTAACTTGATTCCAGCAGGAATATTCATGGAGTTGATATATAAATATCTCCATGCTTGGAGGTTAGTGTCAGACAAGTGTTGGTGAGCTACACAACATAACACCAACAATACACCTTTTGAAAACAACTGTTAATGAAAAAAAATAAAAATAATCTTGACCACAAATCGTTTCAATGTACTGGTAAACATTCAAGCATATATTTATGCAATATTCAAATGTATAAAAGGTTAAGGCCAAGATACAAAAGTGTATGCTATTCGTTGAGAAAGAAAATGCATGTTTTTTTTGTTTTTTTTTAAAGACTTTAACCCCAAAATATCACAAGTTGAACATTTCGGCAACATAATAAAATTTAAATAAGTGGCATTCTGGGAAAATGGGATTTAATGCATGTGTGTAAAGTGTCATCCCAGATAAGCCTGTGCAGTCTGCACAGGCTTATCAGGGACAACACTTTCTGTTTTTTCTTAGAAAAAAATCCAGTTTAGGCCGAAAGTGTCGTCACTGATTAGCCAGTGCGGACTGCATTAAACTCCTTTTTGCCAGAGCGAGGCTCAAAGGAATTGTGCTATAACTGTATTACCACTTCTCGTGACTCTATCCTTCCATATACAGCCTCTGCATAACATGGTGTCGGAATGAAACGACCCTGACCTTGCGTGACCCTCATCTGAAGAGAAAGTAGCATGTGTTAATATAACTCAAATAGTACAGGGAATTAAAACATTACAGGCAATATTAAAACATTATCATACCAATTGAAGATTCATCAAAGGTTGCTTAGGTATGAAACTTATTTGAAATACTTAAATGGGTAAGGACCAAACTGTGAACACAATCTATCTTTATTTTATACCAACTTAAAGAGCTTGAGAAAGCACTAAAAAAAGGAATGAATGTCAAACAAATGTTTTTGGTTCTTGATTGTTTATCAGAAAAAACAGTTCTATTACTCATGTTACTAATTTAGATAACTCCTCCACAGTACTACCTGTCCCTCATCCACCACGACATGACCGTTGCTAATTACAAAGACCGGGACACCATGGACCACCATGCCCTCGAAGATGTTGAAGTCCACGGCCTGGTGGTGAGTCTTTGCCGAGATGGTGCGGGTTGCCTTGGGATCCCAGATGACTATGTCGGCATCCGAGCCCACTGCTATGCGACCCTAGAATGGGATATGGGTGTATGGGACTTCAGTAAGAGAGAATTGACAAACATGAAATTGGCAGACGTGACCCAGAATATGTCTGCATCCGAGCCCATTGGAATGCAACCCCCTTAACGGGATAAATAACTATGAGACTTGTTTATAGAGAACTGAAAAAGCAGAATTGAAGGACATATCTCAGATAATGATTTTGAAAAGCATCACAATGTGACCAGGCAAAGTGCGATTTTAACAAAGCGATTCAAGAAAACGTATGTATCTTAGAAGTTTTGTCAATAAATGAAAAGTATGATAATAAGAGTGAGCAAAGCAATTGATAAACAAATTTAATAAATTCAATAAGATTATTCGATCTTAACAACTTTGTATCTTAATATGTTAAAAGTAAAAGAACAAACCTTCTGGGGATAGATGTTGAACAATTTAGCTGCATTAGTACTTGTGACTGCTACATATCTGCAGGGGTCCATCTTGCCAGAGTGCTGTGGAAATGGAGAGAATAAACACCCTAACAAACTTGCACACAAGTATTCATGGAAACGCCACATCTTGATCACAACTGTCCACAGCATTTAAAGATCAGTTTCATTTCAAAATTTCAAAGCACCATTACTACAGAAGCAAAACACAAATTGTATAATTACATTTTAAGCAAGAACAATAAAGGTAAGCATATTTTTTTATTCTATTTTTTATTTTAAATTTAGTTTCAAAAGCCTGCAGACATGTTTACTTACCACACCCTTCTCCCAAATGACAGACATGCGATCCTCGACCCCGTTGACCCCGTTTGGAATCTTTCTGAAGTCGTCCTTGCCAAGGGCCTTCTGGTCCGCGTTGAAGGTACAGTTGTCTGTGCCCGTGGCCTGCAGGTCACCACTGGGCAATTACAACACAAATGAGGATGAGAGATGTCTATTTAACACTAACCTGACAGTGCACATTCCAAAGGAGCGACACTAACACACATGTTATGAGGTTTATGGAGTCTGTTTTAAGCATTTCTATATAAGATACAATAGTTGTGAATCCGAACTCGCTGACAAGGTCTAAACTTTTCAATGAATTGACACAAATTGTGTAAAACTCATTAGCATAACAGAAATTGTGTAAAATTCATGAACATGTCACAAAAAGTGAATAAAATTAAGAGATCTAGATATTACCTTCATTAATCTACCATAATATCTTATGACAAAAATCATAATACACAATACAAATGGTATCAACCAATTGAGATTATAAAGTTCCGATTGAGCAGAACTAAAGTAAATTATTTCATGAACATGCACCAAAAGAGCGAAGACTTTAATGGTGCTATGAAATAAGATTACAATGTTTCAGTGAACCTAAACCTTCTATGATAAAATTGAATCTAAAAGAAAATAAGATAAGAAATAAGGTTCAGCTACAACCAATCAATTAGGCCAAAACAATTGTCCTTACAAAAGCTTCTTCAAGGTCTACACCTGAGCCTCGCTCTTTGAAAAGGGGGTTTAATGCATATGCCTAAAGTGAAATCCCAGGTTAGCCTGTGCAGTTGGACAACGCTTTCCAATTAAACTGGATTTCTGCTAAGAAGAGACTTCATCTAAACGAAACATACCATACAAGCGGAAAGTGATGTCCCTGATAAGCCTTATCTGGGACGACACTTTACGAACATGCATTAAACCCCGTTTTCTCAGAGCATGACTCATCTGCATTTGATAGAACTGGACTCACTTTGCCAGCAGGTCCATCAGATAGCCCGGTGTGGTGGGGTCTGGGCGCAGGGGTGGTCCCATCACATGGCCGGCCGCATGGCGCCAGCACTTGTTCCACTGGTGTGTGCCGTCCGTTCCCAGACTGGCTGCTATCGGCTCTCCAAACACCACACAACCTGGAGAACCAGGCAGGAAATTATGTACGATATTGCTTTCTAATGACTTTCTATTGCCAGTTTCTTAATAATAAATAAGGTATGTTTAAGTGATGATTTTTTGGGGGTTAAGGTTCTTCATACTTACCTTAGATTTGTTTATGTTATAAATCAATTACCATAACACTTGTCAATCAACGAATGAGTTGACCACCAATGGGTTGATGTTAAAGTGGTAATTAAAAATGATGGTTGCAAAGGTTACATCCATTGATCAATTTAATTCAAATCACTGGACAAATAATCTTGTATTAACACAATGGCAGAAGGATCTGTGTATACTGCTGATTACTATAAATTACTTAGGTCCATTGTTAATATATTGTGTATTATATAAAATATATATATAACTTCTATAATAAATATTTGTTTCATGTTCACACATGTATGTATTATCATGAGTTGTTCTGTTCAGTTCTTTTTACTATGGTACTTCTTCATAAGTGGTTTTTTGCGGGTAACCTTAGTTAATACTATTACTTGTAAATTTATTACATGGCATGAATAAATATGTGTATTGAAATTGAACAATATCATAATGTTAGTGAATTGAAATAATAGTGATGATGTAACTAACGTTTTAGTCACACAATAAGTCAAGTTTACCAAGTTATTATTACTTTTAAAGTAGTAAATAATAGTAGCATTATCCCATTAATACCTGACCCGCGTCATGCAAAGGGTCTCATGTCATATGCGGCCAGCGTAGCTCAGAACAAGCCTGACAATCTGTACAGTCTGGTCAGGAGCTACCCTGTCTTCTTATGAGACCAAGAAACCTTGGGTGGACAACGTACCTCCTAACAAGACTGCCTGATTGCGCAGACGGGTCTGGAGCTAAGCTAAGCTAAGCATATGGCATAAGACTTGATGGATTTCATGAAGTGGGTCATATTCAAGACAATCATCTGGGACAAACAGAGCTTGCAGAGATTTCTATCATTTTGCAAATGCTTAATAATGTCTAGAAACTTCTCTAACAGTATTTCTACTTTCAACATCTTACAGTCTTTTTTTCAACCTACCTGACCTGCGAGCGTCCGCAATATTCTGAGCACACGTTTTACTCATAACTTTTACTATATATAAGGGACAATTTGCTTGGTTGCCAATAGCAATGGCGCGATTCACTGCCTCTCCTTCAACCTACAAATGTCCAATCACAATTTTAAGGATACGTCAGAGAATTGTGGTTATGTGAAAACAAAGAGTACCACTGTACAGCATCATGCAAAAACACAAAAAGGGAACCAACATGCGTGCAGAGAGTATATGGCAAAGCAGAAATATTAGTGACATTTTACCTTGAGAATTTGACCCTGCATGCACTGTCTTTGGCATTAATGTCCTAGACCCACAATACAAACCCACAATACAAACCTGGAGCTGGATATATCTTTCATCAATGGACATTTGAGGCCTTTCAAGAAATGTAATTCAAGTTTTACTGGCAATTTACATGGGCCTGCACCACCACGTAGCTGCACATGTACACATACTTACTACTTTCCAGTATTCTGCGTTAGCCCACAGCTCGCACAGAGCCACCAAACAGAAAGTGCCACACCCTGGCATTGAACTAAATGAACGACACACCAAAGTCTGGTCATGCTTATGTACAGACTCTATCTAGCCTGTCTATTTGCTGGTTAAGCACCTTTCCTTATACATTGTGTCGTGTTCTGAGAAAATTGGGCATAATGCTTGTGCGTAAATTGTCATCCCAGATTAGCCTGTGCAGTCCGCACAGGCTAATCAGGGACGACAATTTCTGCTTTTATGGAATTTTTCATTTAAATGATGTCTCTGCTTAGCGAAAATCCAGTTTAGGCGGAAAGTGTCATCCCTGATTAGCCTGTGCGGACTGCACAGGCTAATCTGGGATGACACTTTACACACATGCATTATGCCCAGTTTTCTCAGAACACGACACCATTGTGCTTGCTAAAGTGCCCTACCTTTCCTGCGCGCACGTGTGATCATATCAGCGGCTGACTTGCTCATCACGTGGACAATGTACACCGGGCAGCACGCCTCATTGGCGAGCATGATGGCCCGGTTTGTGGCCTCGGCCTCCACCTGAACAACACACATGCTGTCACAACATCCACAACACCCAACTTATATCCTTTACCGCTTGGATACGCATTTTGACGCGTTTGTAGTCTCTTACTCTTAGAAAATCAAATTTAATAAAATATCTTTCTTTATAGACTCAAGTTTTAAAGGCTTTATTTCTATCCCTGAGATACTGATGCGCAGCAAACAGCATAAAACCTGAATTTTATTCTGGTTGCATATAGCCATTTTCGCTTTTTTTTTCTGAGTGGGAAAGGGTTAACATCTAGAATGTCACAGAGCTCGACTTTACAACCAGACCACAGGGCATAACATTACAACCAGAGATCACAGTGCCTATTTACACCTTATAGGGATGTGGCCCTAATCTATCATTTTGAGGGAAACAAGATACTGGTCAAGAGGGCAAGGATACCACCACATTGTACTTCTGTCTCAAAACTTCATTTATGTGTTTATGGTCATAGTTGAGGTAATCTTTGAGGTAATAAAAGGGTGATACAAGTGACAATGAATGACGAAGTAACAGGCCATACAAGCTGTTTTATGGCCAAATTTGACCTTTGACATCTTAAGTGTGACCTTGACCTTTGAGGTAGAACAACGCATATTACATGGGACATGTCGTCTCATAATACTTTGCATGTTTTTGCTATGTTTTTTTTTTTTAAATATCAACAGATGGCAAAGTTATGGTTGAGACAGTAATTTTGAAGCTGTTTTATGGCTAACTTTAACTATTGACCTTTTAGTTAGTCCTTTAACTTTGAGGCAGGGAGACGGATTACATTTCCTGAAAGTTTGGTGACAATCAGATATAAACTGTTTGATTTAGGGAGAAGGAATCGTCAGAGGGGCCATANATAAACATGACACACAAGTGAGTAAAATTAGGAGATCTAGATAGTACCTTCATTTATCTACCATAATATCTTATGACAAAATTCATCATACAAATGGTATCAACCAATAAAGACTATAGAGCTCTGACTGAACAACACTTCATATAAATAGTTCATGAACCTGCACCAAAAGAGGGAAGACTTTAATGGTGCAATGAAATAATAAATCAATTATTCAGTAAACCTAAACCTTCTAAGATAAATTTGATTCTGAAAGATAATAAGATAAGAAAATATAGTTTAGCTACAACCAATCAATTTGGCAGGAACAATTGTCTTTACAAAAGCTACTTCAAGGACTACATCTCAGCCTCGCTCTGTGAAAAGGGGATTTAACCCTTTGCATGCTGGGAAATTTGTCATCTGCTAAAATGTTGTCTGCTAAATTTCTAAAATTAGCATTTTCTTTGATTTTTTTTCAAAAAATACTATCAGAATAGCAAACAGTTTGGATCCTGATGAGACGCCACGTTCTGTGGCGTCTCATCTGGATCCAAACTGTTTGCAAAGGCCTTCAAAATCAGGTTCCAGCGCTCAAAGGGTTAATGTATGTGCATAAAGTGTCTTCCCAGATAAGCCTGCGCAGTCCGCACCGGCTAATAAGGGACAAGGCTTTCCGCTTTAACTGGATTTTCGCTAAGAAGAGACTTCATTTAAACGAAAAATACCACAAAAGTGGAAAGTGTCGTCCCTGATAAGCCTGTGCCAACTGCACAGGCTAATCTGGGACGACACTTTATGCACATGAATTTAACCCTGTTTTCTCAGAGCGTGACTCATCTACATTGGATAAAAGCGCACTCACTTTGCCAGCAGGTCCATCAGATAACCCGGTGTGGTGGGGTCGGGGCGCAGGGGTGGTCCCATGACATGGCCGGCCGCATGACGCCAGCACTTGTTCCACTGGTGCGTTCCGTCCGTGCCCAGACTGGCGGCTATTGGCTCTCCAAACACCACACAACCTGGACAAGCAGGCAGGACATTCAGGAAATTATGTTTAATCTTGATTTCTAGCAAATTTTTATTTACAGGTTCTCAACCCTTTACCACTTAGAAACACATTAGGACGCGTTAGAAAATAATAATAAATTTAAGATCGTTATTACTATTTTCAAGTTTTACAGGCCTCATTTCCAATCCTAGGAATAGGATACTGAGGAGCAGCAAACAGCATAAAACCTGAACAGACTGCGAGTTACTCGCAGGCTTTTCTGGTTTTATGCTGTTTGCATATAGCCATTTCACTTTGCTATTGAGCGGGAAAGGGTTATTAATAAATTAGGTATGTTTTTAGTGCTGATTTTTTTTGTTAAGATTTCATATTTTCCTTAGATTTGTTTTTGTCACAAAATCAATTACCAGTGCACTTGTCAATCAATGAATGAGATGAGATGATCAACCATGGGTCGATATTTAAGTGGTAATTAATAATGAAAGTCGCAATTGTTGCATACATCAATTGATTTACAATCAAATCAATGCACAAATAATCTTGGATAAACATGATGGCAGAAGGATCTGTGTATATTGCTGATAACTATCAGTTGCTTAAATCAATTGTTAATGGATTGGGAATGATATAAATGAGCCTCGCTCTGTGAAAAGGGGGCTTAATGCAGGTGCATAAAGTGTCATCCCAGATTAGCCTGGGCAGTCTGCACAGGCTAATCAGGGACGACACTTTCCCCCTTAACTGGAATTTTTGCCAAGAAGAGTCTTTCTTTAAATAATTCTCAATAAGTTGAGTATTATCCAATCAATATATGACCCGCATCATGCAAAGCTTCTCATGCAATATGCGACCAGCGTAGCTCCAGAAAAGCTTGTTCATATGTGCAGTCTGGTCAGGAGCTTCCCTGTCTGCTTATGACACCAAGAAACCTTGGGTGACACTTACCCTTTGCATGCTGGGAAATTTGTCGTCTGCTAAAATGTTGTCTGCTAAATTTCTAAAATTAGCATTTTCTTTGATATTTTTTCAAAGAATACTATCAGAATAGCAAACAGTTTGGATCCTGATGAGACGCCACGTTCTGTGGCGTCTCATCTGGATCCAAACTGTTTGCAAAGGCCTTCAAAATCCGGTTCCAGCGATCAAAGGGCTAAAGTGGACAACGTAGCTCCTAACAAGACTGCCAGATTGCGCAGACTAGTCTGGAGCTAAGATGGCGGCATACTGCATATGGCATACGACCAATTTTCACATGAAGCTGGTCATATTCAATGGTCAAGACATCTGAGACAATCAAAGATGGCAGAGCATTCTCAGGGTTTTTTTTCCCACTTTTTGGGAAGATAGCCCATGGCTTTGGAATTGGGAATTTTATCGGCGTTTCCCAGAAATTGGGAAAATAAATTCAGGATTGAAATTTTTTGGCGCAAAAAGTCTACTGAATTGGGGAAAACTAGTTTGATATAAGTCTTAATAATAATTCAAATTAACAGAATAAAATGATATAAATCCTTATAATAAACTTTTTTAGATGTAATTGAAATAAAATTGAGATAAAATAATCATTAGACACTTAAAAAAAAAAAAAAAATTTTTTTTTTTTTTGGAAATTGGGAATTTTTAACCAAATTTTGGGATAAAAAAGTATACTTTTTGCCATTGGGAACATAGCCATTATTCGGCCATAAAATTGTGCCAAAAAAACCCCTGATTCTATCATTTTGCAAAAAGAAAATAATGTCTAGAAACATAGAATCTCCTCTAACAGTACTTCTACTTCGAACATCTTACAGTCTTTTTTCAACCTACCTGCTCTGCGAGCGTCAGCAATATTCTGAGCAGATGTTTTACTCATAACTTTTACAATATATAGGGGGCAATTGGCTTGGTTGCCAATAGCAATGGCGCGATTCACTGCCTCTCCTTCAACCTACAAATGTCCAATCACAATTTTATGGAAACGTCAGAGAATTGTGGTTATTTGGAAACAAAGAGAACCACTGGGCAGCGTCATGCAAAAACACAAAAAGGGAACCAAAATGCGTGCAGAGAGTACGTGGAAAAGCAGAAATATTAGTGACATTTTACCTTGAGAATTCGACCCTGCATGCACTGTCTGTGGCATTAATGTCCTAGACCCACAATACAAACCTGGAGCTGGATATATCTTTCATCAATGGACATTTGAGGCCTTTCAAGAAATGTAATTCAAGTTTTACTCACAGGCGCTCGATGACAATGACTCAATCATTCGACTATCCATTGTGACTTTTTTTTTAATACAGCTGCAGCCGTGATTTTTATAAACCTGTTTATTATAATGCATACACATACTAAATCAATAAAAATCTTCTGACAAAACGTCTTCTTTAAAAAAAAAATTGTTCGACTATGTATATAATTATTGACAAGGTAAGCCATTCGCCATTTTAAAATGCAACGGAAGTGCGTTGTTTCCCCGCTCGCTTATTGAAATGCGCGCGCAGGCCGGGAACCTCGCTCAGGAACAGTTAACTGTTAAACTATCATATTCTGGGTCATTGTCTCTATAAAACACGGTTTCCATGTCCGATGTTAATAAATTAGTTAAAAAAAAATATCTATTAAGATCGGACATGGAAACCGTGTATTATTGAGACAATGACAGAAACATATGATAGTTTAACAGTTAACTGTTCCCGAGCGAGGTTCCCGGCCTGCGCGCGCATTTCAATAAGCGAGCGGGGAAACAACGCACTTCCGTTGCATTTTAAAATGGCGAGTGGCTTACCTTGTCAATAATTATATACATAGTCGAACTATCTTTTTTTTAAGAAGACGTTTTGTCGGAAGATTTTTATTGATTTAGTATGTGTATGCATTATAATAAACAGGTTTATAAAAATCACGGCTGCAGCTGCATTTTTTTTTAAAAAGTCACAACGGAAAGTTGAATGATTGAGTCATTGTCATCGAGCGCCTGTGGTTTTACTGGCAATTTACACAGGCCTGCCCCAACACCTAGCTTCCGATGTACTTATACTTACTACTTTCCAGTATTCTGCATTTGCCCGAAGCTTACACAGAGCCACCAAACAGAAAGTGCCACACCCTGGCGTTGAACTAAATGAACGGCACACCAAAGTCTGGTCATGCTTATGTACAGACTCTATCTAGCCGGTCTATTTGCTGGTTATGCACCTTTCCTCATACATTGTGCTTGCTAAAGTGCCCTACCTTTCCTGCGCGCATGTGTGATCATATCAGCAGCTGACTTGCTCATCACGTGGACAATGTACAGGGGGCAGCATGCCTCATTGGCGAGCATGATGGCCCGGTTTGTGGCCTCGGCCTCCACCTGAACAACACACATGCTGTCACAACATCCACAACACCCAACTTGAACCCTTTACCGCTTAGATACGCTTTTTGGTGTGTTTGTAATCTCTTAGAAAATCAAATTGAACAAGAGTTCTGAGGTCGGAGACATATGCCCCCCAAAACAGGGCCTTGACACAGGATTTTTTGCAACAAAACTGACCTTTGATGACATATCAAACAGAAACCAATTAATCCCTTAATGTCAAAATGACCTTGACCTTTGAACTAGTGACCCCAATTTCAATAGGGGTAATCTACTGTCCAGGGCCAATGCAAATGTGAAGTATCAAGCAATTTGTTGACAAGTTAATGATCGGAAACGATTTTCACACTTATTGTGACAGTGACTTTGACCTTCAGCCTAGTGCCCCCAATTTCAATATGGGTCATCTAATGTCAAAGGCCAATGCACATGTGAAGTATAAAGCCAATCTGTCAATTCGTTGACAAATTATTGGCCAGAAACAATTTTCACTCTTAGTGTGACAGTGACCTTGACTTTTGACCTAGTGACCCCAATTTCAATAGGGGTCATCTACTGTCCAAGGCCAATGCACATGGGAAGTATCAAGCCAATCCGTCAATCTGTTCATAAGTTATTGATCGAAAACAAACTGGTCTACCGACAGACCCACCAACATCCTGCAAAACAATATACCCCTCTTCTTAGAAGGGGGGCATAATCAAGACCTTTCTTTATAGACTTTAAGGCATAATTTCCAACCCTAAGATACTGATGAACAAAAAACAGCATAAAACCTAAACAGCCTGCTAGTAACTTGCAGGCTGTTCTGGTTTTATGCTTGTTGCATTTAGCCATTTTCACTTTTCTTCTGAGGGGGAATGGGTTAACATCCAGAATGCCAAAGAGCTCGACTTAACAACCACACCACAGTGCCGTACATCACAAACAGAGTTCACAGTGCCTGACACCATCAGGGATTCTTTCACCTCATAGGGATGGGGCACTAATCTATCAGTTTGAGGCAAACAAGATACGGGGCAAGGGAGCATGGATACCCCCACATTGTACTTCTGTCTCAAAACTTCATTTATGTGTTTATGGTCAAATTTGACTTTTGACCTCTAAGTGTAACCTTTACCTTTGAGGTAATAAAAGGGTGATACAAGTGACCATAAATGACAAATTAACAGGCCAGATAAGCTGTTTTATGGCCAAATTTGACCTTTGACATCTTAAGTGTGACCTTGACCTTTGAGGTAGGACAACGTATATAACACCAGAAATGTCTTCTTAAAATACTTTGCATGTTTTTGCAAACTTTTTTTTTTTAATATCAACAGATGGTAAAGTTTTGGTTGAGACAGTAATTCTCAAGCTGTTTTATGGCCAACTTTAACTATTCACCTCTTAGTAAGTCCTTTAACTTTGAGGCAGGGAGACAGATTACATTTTCAGAAAGTTAGGTGNAACATACTAACTAACAGTGCAACTAAAGAAGTATATATAAGCGTATTACGGGTTCAAAATAATAAATTCTACTATAGCTCTCATTATAGTCATGTTGTATGTTTCAAACAAAAACGTATAACAGATTTACACATTTATGTTATAACTGACATATTTCCATTTTCATTCATCCGTTTGAAATACAGATATTTGATTATAACTTGATTTGCTATTGAATATTGTCAAACATATGCTTATTATAATGACAACAAATTGTATGATAATATGTTGAAGACGTAGACAACTTAACATGCAAATGTAAGTGCAGTTCAAATAAATTGAAAAACAAACTGAACATAAGGAAGCAATTAAACAAAAATAATTCAAATGCCAGTAAATAATAAGTGACTGAAGGTTTTGTATGAGGAAAACTGTTAATAATAAGTGACTGAAAGTTGTGTATGAGAAAAACATGTTAAATTAGATTGCTTCTGGCAAAAGAAATTACTCATCCTGCATTATGGAAATTAAAATACAAATCAAAGTTAATAACATTTTAGTCATAGCAAGAAAGTGTTTGTATTGCTTTACATGTATGTTATTAAGTAATTGCAATATTGGGAAGACAAAAATGTCTTTAATATATTCCTGTTTATGTTTATCATTCAATCGAAGCAGTTCAATAATGTTGAATTATGTATGCATGACTTTACATCTGATAGATTGGTTCAAATAGAATTAACAAGATACGTATAGTAAAACCATCTCCTTTTTAAAAATTGAATACAGAAAGAGAAAAGATATCTCTTTAAACGCAAAATAAGCAAAAAAAAAATTTATCACATAATTTTTATCTGTACATACAGAAACTCACAAATATGTACACAAAGTCATATTACTTTAACAGTTGGATTAGGTTAAACAGCACTAATAAATGATGCAAGAACTATTAACCTATATTCCATATTGAACTATTATCCTATATAACATATTGAAATGTTTATTTCGTTATGTTTATATTGTTATGTCCAAAAGTTTCATGGACTCTTTAATAATCTTTAAATTATTGATATGAAATATCATGGATTCACACTTTTAAAGTCAAAAGTCAATTCCTAGTGTCTATAATGCCTACCTCCTCTGGTCGACACATCTCATGGGCCTCAGGTCCAGTTATACCTAGCTCTATCATCTCCTTGGATTTCTGAAAATACAGAACACTCCCAACAAATCTGTACTGAAGGAATTTTTATCATACAAGCAAATTTGTTGAATTGATATCCCCCACACAATAAATTTTATTTATTGATAGTTGCAGAACTAAAAGAAAAGGTTATTTGAACAGCTGTGCCTTTTCTCACTTATTGTGTAGGTTTTTCCTGTACCTCCAATATAACTCAGATGACGGGTCCAAGCCACAAGACCCCATTATAAACGGAACCACGTTTTAAGTTCTGAGCTCATTTATTGCACAGCTGTGTTGTCATTTGCCAAAAGGATCTTTGATGTTGTTTGTTTCCTTAAAAATGAAGAAATGTAGCTTACAAGCTTAGTCAAATTTGTGGCGTGTTCTGAGAAAACTGGGCAAAATGCTTGTGCGTAAAGTGTCATCCCAGATTAGCATGTGGAGTCCGCACAGGCTAATCTGGGACGACACTTTACGCCTAACCTGGATTTTCGCTAAGAAGAGACATCATTTAAACGAAAAAATTCCATAGAAGCGGAAATTGTCGTCTCAGAACACGACACAATTACCTGACCACGAC
The DNA here is from genome assembly GCA_007657795.1 of Dreissena rostriformis. Classification (NCBI taxonomy): domain Eukaryota; kingdom Metazoa; phylum Mollusca; class Bivalvia; order Myida; family Dreissenidae; genus Dreissena; species Dreissena rostriformis. The sequence goes on from VMBQ01003624.1 coordinate 35,485, forward strand.
TGACATGGGAATTGAAATCACAACCTCTTCAGTGAAAGACACTGTTGTTTCTAACCAGCAAGCATTCACAATAGATGAAAGTTTCATGTTTCTATTCAGTTTTTCATAAATATAGATATATTTACATCTTAACGGGGAATAGTCAACAATGGGAGAGATCTTCAAGTAAAGAGTTTGTGGTCAAAAATGGTCACATTTGAGCAATAAAGGATTTTTCCATCTACAATTATTACTTATTGTTCTAAAACCACTTGTTGTTCAGTCCGTGCGACTGCCTATACCTGTGCAATGAGATGTCCGTTCTCTGCATGCACCATGGCAAGGGCTCCAAGCTCCTTGCAGCGTTTGAACGAGCTGTATAGTTCGCTGTCATCCAGCATGAACACATCTTTGTAGGCTAGGAACATCTTGAATGAGTTTATACCTGAAAAACAGGGCTTAATGCATGTGTGTGACGTATCATCACAGATTAGCACATGCAGTTTGCACAGGCTAATCCGGAACAACACTTTCCCCTATACTAGATTTTTGTTTAAAAGAGAAATCCTTAAACAAATTTCCATAAACAGAACAGGCTAATCAGGGACAATACTTACTGCACCTGCACTGAGCGCTGCTCGTATACAGGTTCAATCCTTACTTTGCCATTCACAATATAGGCAAACAGCTACAATTAAGATATTTGGCCAAAAAAAATAATTTGTGTAAATTGTTTTTTTTATAGATTAAAACTCAATAAAATAGCCAAAATAAAAAGGACAGTGCACCAGATAATTATTTGGGTAATAAGGTTTTCACCCATTGATTATGAAAAATAGGGTGATTTCAGTTTTTAAATAGGGTGAAATAAGTTATTAACATTTATACCTCAAAATCATTGCTGCTTTACTTCTGTTGCACAGACTTGGTGAAGTATTCACATTTGAACTTTTTTTCTGTCCCATCAACGTCAACAATTTCTAACCAGGGATATGACTTTTTCCACTTTTGACAGGTTTTTTCAATCATGGACTTTCCGAAATGTTTTTGGATGTAAACTCGCTACTTTCAACCGCTGCGTACACAGGTTTCTAACAAATCTATAACAGAATGATTCGGCACATATTTGCGCTTGCCTACTTGGTTGGAAAAAGTTTGCGATCGACATATATTTAGCGCAACAGTCGCAGACGTCTTTCGACCTTGCTTAGACATTTTTTTTTACGCACTGTTATAGAAACTAAAGGTACAGACGCTTTACAAATACATACGCGTCGTTAAGAATTTGGTCAGACGCTTAATTTGCTATGAAATTTAGTCTGCATAGTGTTTGAATAACTTCGACTTTTTTGCTCCTCCGTCATCCAGACCCTTGCTAACTTTCGAATGAATAAAATCTTCGCCACCGTAGGATAATTATTCCAATGAAAAATAACCCAAATATAGCAAAGCATTTTCGATCGAGACTTGTATCGTAGGCATTCAATTTAAAGAATGAGCGTAAAAGTCAAATTGATTGCGTTTTCAATACACATTATATTGAATTTCTTTGCGTTTTAAAATATTTTAATAAGGTGAAAAACGCTGATACGCAGCTTATCTGGGGCACTGAAAGTAATTTCAATCTTGTTTAGCTCACAAACTTGACTGTACACAATATTGGGCCAGGGAAGCCAGCATTTTTATGGTACCATCATGGTGAAATAGCGGAAAAAACACACACACAAAAAACAAATAACACACTCCCCCTGTCCTTTCTAATTTTACCATTTATCACAGGCTTGAAAAAACTATACATCATTTATACTTCATTACGCCCCAGACAAGAAAGTTATATAAACTTTCAGAACTTTTTTATATAAACAAATGTTATGAAAAAAGTCAATTAAAAAAAAACACCACAAAAACCCTTAGGAAGTCAGTTAAATACAGCAAAATTGCCATGGATGCATATACAGTTAGATAGCTCACCTCTCTCCTTAGCAAGGACCTCCATCTCCTTGGCAACGCTGTCGCTCCAGTGGGTCACCGCGACATGCAGGGCGTAGTCACAGCACACCTTGCTGTCCGCCCAGTTACGCCACTTGTCGTACGCATCTAGCAACGGCACCCCCTTCTGGTCCAGGACAAAGTCCACTGGAACATGGACGTGAATCGTGAAAATCTCATAATGTTGAGACTACAATCGGGTGTACAGCTATAACTAGCCCTTTGCCTGCTGGGTAATTTGTCGTCTGCTAAAATGTCGTCTGCTGAATTTGTAAAATTAGCATTTTCTTCGATTTTTTTCAAAGAATACTATCAGAATAGCAAACAGTTTGGATCCTGATGAGACGCAACGTTCTGTGGCGTCTCATCTGGATCCAAACTGTTTGCAAAAACCTTCAAAATCCAGTTCCAGCACTCAAAGGGCTAGTCATATTGAATGCTACAGACTGTCAAGTCATGAATACTTAACTATATCTTTGCGAGTTGCATGCATACAGGGCATCACTCTAATACCATTTGAGAAAATACAATAAAAGCTATAATTGCGAACACTTACCTAAACTATATGTTTCCTACAGTTTTACAATTATGACACAAAATCTTCTTAATAAACTGTCTTCACAAGCATAAGAAACAATGTCCCTCGACGGCAAAATGACCACTTTTTCAGCTTCTCATTATGCTTTTTAGTAAAATTGATTTATCACTTACATAACTTTAAAAAAATAAAAGTAACTTAAATGAAACTTTGTTTTAATTCCACATGAGTGACCAATACACGCTTGTCAATCAAGGATCAAGTGGTAAATAATAACAAATCGTGAAAAAATCCAATCAATTGAGCCGCGTTCTGGGAAAACTGGACTTAATGCATATGCACTTAGTGTCGTTCCACATTAGCCTGTAAAGTCCCCACAGGCTAATCATGCATGACACTTCCCACATAGACTGGATTTTCGTTTAGAGGAGACTTTCATCCCTGTTAACCTGTGCACACTGACTGCACAGGCTTATCTTGGAATAATTATTATTCTTGACGAACATGCCTTAAGCGGGAATTCCCAGAGCCCTGATCATATATAATTGTTGAGAGCTTAAAAGTCATTCATAACATTAATTTCACTTAAGATCTTTGGTAAGACGGGGCGCTGGTCATTCAACACAAACAAGACTGGGACATACTGATCATGGTGGTTCCCCCAGCAAGGGCAGCCTTGGTTCCCGAGTAGAAGTCGTCCACAGCGTACGTGCCCATGAAGGGTAGCTGCATGTGGGTGTGGGTGTCGATGCCGCCCGGAATGATCAGCTTGCCCTGTGCCTCGATGGTGCGGGCACCGCCCGGGATCACTAGGTTATTTCCGATCTGCCTGAGAAAGAAATGAGCCACACTCTGTGAAAAGGGGTTTTAATGCATGTGCGTAAAGTGTTGGCCCAGATGAGCATGTGCAGTCAGCACGGGCTAATCAGGGACAACAATTTATGCCTAAACTGGATTTTGCAAAGAAGAGACTTTCTTTAAACAAAAAATATGATAAAAGCAGAAAGTATCGTCCCTGATAAGCATGTGCACAGGCTAATAATAGCCTTGCACAGGCTATATCACTTTCCCCCTAAACTGGCTTTTTGCTTAGAAGAGACTTTCTTTAAACAAAAAATATAATAAAAGCGGAAAGTGTCATCCCTGATTAGCCTGTATGGAAAGCACAGGCTAATCTGGGATGTCACTTTACACACATAAATAAAAACCCTTTTTCTCAGAGCCGACCAAATAGACAATTATTGACATGTCATTTACCACAATTATGTCAGTATGAGACTATGCCGCCTAGCTTTAACATTTTATGGCATCGCTCATTGAAGTCTTCAACAAATGTGATTTCAAATTAATAAATTAACTGTTTACATACTTGATAACTCCATCTTCTATATAGATGTCTGCATGAAAAGACTGGTCATCATTGACAATCTTCCCGCCTTTGATGAACAATCTAGACTGGGCACTCTGAAAATACACAAACGTAATTTTTGTTTGAGCTGTAAAGGCAGTACATATGTGGTTATCATAATTGTTTTTGATGTAACCTAGGTTGTTTTTTAGGATTTCAATGTGAGAATGTCTCTGCAAACACAAATCAAGGGCTGAAACATGAAATGATAAGAACTAATATTGAGATGTTTAGCTGATAGAATAATTACACCCTCAAGCCTCATTACTTTGTCAATCAAAGCTTATTTACAGTTCCATCATCAATATAAATTCATTTCGATACAATAACTATTCAACAGAAGATTACATTGTCTTTAATTTTGGAGCACATGTACAAACCTATAGTGCAAAATTGACATGCATCTGTTTAATATAAAAATGACAACTTTAACTAATGAACAAAATGCTGAAATTTATCAATGTGTCTAAAATGCAAAGTTTTACTTATCCAGAGTTCAGGGCACTCATAACAATGAGCGTCAAAATTGAAACCTATAATTACGGAGTCATAAAACCTCGCTTACAATATTGACAATAGTAATTACAAAATCACAACATCCATAAACATTTTAAACACTCAAACCGAATCTACCAAATCTTTGTTGAATCGTTCAAATGAAGCGTGGTAAAAATACTATTACCACCAACAAAAGACTGTTTATCCTGTTTTAAAAGGAAATTATGCCAATAGGAAAATTGATCATTTGATATATAGACGTCTGATAAAGGTAACTGTTCTAATTAAAGTTTTGTATTTGGTGAAGACCAATAATTGTAATATTTGAATTATTACAATTGCTTGTCCAAACAAATGCAGTGTGGTAATAAATTAAATTATAATAACCGTATTAGCCCTAAAGCTTATTTAATAATTTACTTTTTTTGTTGAAAGCTGCCCAATTAATGTTTGCTTAAACATAATCATACGTTTTAATGAATTGAAAACAGACTTTTTATGCTACAAACTTGTATAATAGTTTTAAGCACTTGACAAGCATGAACCATCTTACTCTTTTTAAATTTAATATCATTAAGAATTATAAGTACATGTATATATAACCAATGGAAATAAAATGTTTCAACGAAGTTGTCGATTTAGAAGGGCATAATCAACAAAATAAAAAACTAAACTTTACCA
>VMBQ01003624.1:46989-57673 GCA_007657795.1 Dreissena rostriformis
ATACCGTAATTACTCTATGTTTTCGGACACTTAAAAATAATTTTTTTTTTTCGTGTCCGAAAACTTAGATAAGAAAAATATTCACAAAATACAGGTGTCCGAAAATTTAGAGTCGAAAAATTGAAGTGTCCGAAAATAGCGTCGATTGTATCAACAACTACCGGTAATAGCACGTGCTTGTAAAATACCACGCCGTATAGTATAAATTACATTTATATATGTTTGCACTGCATTTCAAATAATTTCAAATGCTAAATTTATTTTACAAAAAGTTACTACAAGGCTGAACTTTGACCAACGAGTGCAAAGATGAGCATGTGATGTACCGATACGCGCTAGTAACGCAATAAACAAGCAAACTATGAATTCTTTGTTTGTTCATGTCCGATAGTTGTTGTCTAGCACCTTCCAGTGTTCGTAAACCTTGCAATAGGGTGCATCACACTTTGGAGCGTTGAGTATTTGTCACAATTATCATACTGAGAAGGGTAGTACCATTTCGGTAGATAATTGAAATGTTAATTGGCATTACCCCCGGTAATTGTCATTAAGCTAATTTTCAAAAGAAAGTTATTTTAGAGTATCATAATTGACATTAATTCACATTATTCCGTTTTTCCATTATGGCTTTTAACGTTTAATTACTGATTTCTTTAATCTGATTTTCGGGTGAAACCATTGTTTAATACCGGTTTACAAGGTTATTTACCCAATAATGCAAATGTAATGGTCCATTGCCCACAGGCCGGCATCTGCAAGGTTTTATGACGTTAATCCGGTTATAAAACCCCATGATCGAAGTGTCATCAGATATGGAAAACAGGACCAAAATTTGGTAAAATAGCGCTGTTAAATATACTGTCCGAAAACTTAGAGTCATTAATTATGGACGAAAACCCATATGTCCGAACATTAAGAGTCACGAAAAATAATTATTTTTGCTAAAAAAAGGGGTGTCCGAAAACTTAGAGTGTCCGAAAACATAGAGTAATTACGGTACTTTACAGATAAATCTTAGGCATGTCTGATTAAATCTTTAACTCCTAGCGTGATTTAAGTTTGCATTCAAAGTCATGTTCAAAAAGCCAAGTAGAGAGTTTACATGCAATATTTCTTAACAAAGTCCTTAATCAAGACAGATTGCCAATGACCTTGAAACCAATGTCATTTAATCATATCTCTTTTAAATTCGACAAAGGGAGGACAACCTAAAATGCAGATTTTGACTTTAATTGGAGTAATCTTTCTTTTATTTCATTATTTGGAACAATGGCATTTATATTCTTTAATGATAACACCTGGCTAAAAATGTAATTCTTTCAGCTAAAATGATATGAGCTCACTTGATTTGTTTGAACTATAGTCACTGCACTGTGTAATATTGAAATAGAGATACAGATATTGAATAACATACAATATGTTTGATATAGATCTTAGTCTGCCTGAAAATGTATAATTATATTATCGTCCAAATTATATTATTTATGTACTTAGTACTTAATGCAACCTAAACATTTGTAAACACATAACAATAAAATTCAGTGACCTTCCTCTTTGTTAATGCCCTAACTGTGCAATGCACATGAAGAGTGTAAATGGCAATACCTTCTCTGGTGCACCAACCTCGACAATAATTATTCAATACTGCCTCTACAACACCAATACTATCAATATGATTACTAATTCCCATCCTTTGTTGAGAAAGCTGCACTGCACTCACCTGGTATTGTGCACTCACCTGTTACTGGTACCTGCAGGCTGGCTGAGTCACACTGGCACAATAGCACACATTATTATGTCAATACTTGGCGAGATAAAAGCAAGCACAGGTCTTGTATTTTAAACATTACTCATTATTGATTTTGGAAGATTTTTTTTTTTAATTTTCAACTGATATATGAGTAAGATGTTTTTGATTAGAATGATTTAAGAAACATTTCATTCTTGAAGTCACATAATTATTACTTTTTTGGAGTATAACATTAGGACACAAACTTGTTTTTTACCGCTTATCATCTTGAATAGTATGAATAGTTCTTGAGAAGATTAATGTACTTAATATTATGTCATAATGCAATCATTTTTAACAAGTAAAATGAACAAAATTTCCAATCGACCAAACTGTGTCTGACAACTCAATAATTGACAACAACATTATGACAAGACAATTACAGCACCATCATAATAGTGCATATGCTTGCAATATACGCCAGATAAACAGCCAATAAGCATCCATTGCCCAGATACTCACACCTTCAAAGAAGATAGATATCATATCCCTCATCTGGCCAGGGGTTATCTTACAGTAACAGTTTGACTTGTACATTATTTACTTGGCTACAATCATAGCCAACAGTTTTTGGCAAGATTGTACAAATACTGCATGATTCATGGAATGCACCAAGTTAATACTAAAACCCTGTAACACCATGTTACGCCCTTCGTTTACTCTGAAACATGAATATGCCTTTAAGGATGATCGGGACTTGCTCCCAAATTCACCAGGACTAAAACACATAGTGTGGGTTATAATTACAAACATGTCAGTTCAGGAACAGATCAAGATTAATACATTACTTAGATAAGATTAATTGATCTACTTGTGGCATTACAAAAATACATTTATCATTTTCATAGCATCCACCTCTCCCCAAGGTTCAATGCTGATGATAATCTAACTGAAAATATCAGCAGCAGCACACTTCCAAACCATTAAGCAACATTTGAAAAGGCTGTTCTCATTTCCGCCCTTGCTTATCAGACTAGGTCAAATTTTATGTTTCTGGCTATTTCGTCTTCCAAATTCCATATTTTTGTGTATAGTTTATTGGCACCCCGATCAAAGCATAATTTGTCAGTTATAAAACATAAATAGTTTTGGAAGCGCAGGTTTTGATATTCTGTGTCAAGGAATGCTTTAAAGGTTTCAAAATAACAGTTTATTTTAAAACAACTTTATTATTCTTGAACATAAAACATACTGAAATTTTATGAAATTTCTGATAAAAACTTAATTGAACCAAAATGTGATTGTCACAAATATACACAAGTCAGTATTTTTTTGTATTCAAGTATGATTTGACAAAATTTGACCTTAAATTGTGACCTTGACCCTCAACCTAGGGACTTAGATATAGTATGCGCCACTCAGTTTTATTTGTAAACAAGAGATGTGCTTGTCAGAAACACAATGCCCCCAACTGTGCCGCTTTGATTTTTTTTTTTACCTTTGACCTGAAGGATGACCTTGACCTTGATCTTTCACCACTCAAAATGTGCAGCTCCATGAGATACACATGCATGCCAAATATCAAGTTGCTATGATCAATATTGCAAAAGTTATGACCAAACTTTAAGCTAGGTTAAAGTTTTGGACAGACAGACAGAATGACAGACAGACAGGCAGGCCAAAAAACAATATACCCCCTCTTTTTATTAAAAAGGGGGCACAACAAGAGATGTGTTTGTCAGAAACACAATGCACCGCTTTGATTTTTTTTACCTTTGACCTTGAAGGATGACCTTGATCTTTCACCACTCAAAATGTGCAGTCCCATGAGATACACATGCATGCCAAATATCAAGTTGCTATGATCAATATTGCAAAAGTTATGACCAAACTTTAAGCTAGGTTAAAGTTTTGGACAGACAGACAGAATGACAGACAGACAGGCAGGCCAAAAAACAATATACCCCCTCTTTTTATTAAAAAGGGGGCACAACAAGAGATGTGTTTGTCAGAAACACAATGCACCGCTTTGATTTTTTTTACCTTTGACCTTGAAGGATGACCTTGATCTTTCACCACTCAAAATGTGCAGTCCCATGAGATACACATGCATGCCAAATATCAAGTTGCTATGATCAATATTGCAAAAGTTATGACCAAACTTTAAGCTAGGTTAAAGTTTTGGACAGACAGACAGAATGACAGACAGACAGACAGGCCAAAAACAATATACCCCCTTTTTTTTTAAAAGGGGGGCATAAAAATTGCAAAGTTAGTTCAAAATCATTCATTTGCTCAAGACTATGTTTTAACCTTTGACCTTGATTTGTGACCTCAAACACTGTCTCACCATGATGATAATTTTAACAAATTATTTGAAAATCCATCTATACTGGACAAAGTTATGCTCCGGACAAAGTGTTATATACTAATTTCCTAAATTTGACCTTTTACCTTGAATTTCGACTTTTACACTGAACAAAGGGACCTGCTTTCTGTGTGCAACACTTTATCTTATAATTCATATAATTTTAATAGTAAATTGAAAAAACATAAAATTGACCTTTATATTTCAAAATGTGACCTTATCCTTGGCCCAGGGACCTGGTTCTTGTGCAAAACAATCCGTCTCATAATGTTGATCAATTATAACCAAGTTTTTTTGAAAATCCAATGCTGATGGACTAAGTTATGTTTCAGACAGAGTGTCAAGTACAAATTTACTAACTTTGACCCTTGAACTTGAATTGTGATTAGACCTTGGACCTAGGGACCTGGCTACACTCAGTCTTATCAGGCTTTTACTTGGAAATTTATATGCAAATCCATGCAGGACAAATTAAGGTTTGTACGAATTTTCTACATTTGACCCTTGATCTTAAATAGGGACCTATTGGACCCAGTTTTGGGTGTAAAACTCTTTATCATGCTGATCACTGATGGCAAGTTATTTGAAAATCAATCCTTGCTGGACAAAGTTATGCTCTGGAAAATATTTCCTGTGGCCCGCTAGATGTTCTTGATTTTCTATGTTATTTATTTTAGCCGAAGTTTAATAACTCCATAATTGCAATGCATCGTTGGTACTATGAAGGCACCATGGAGAATCTATTATAAGAACTAATACACCATGTCCTGCAGCATGCTTTGACTTTTTAATGGGTTTTTTATTTCTGATAACAATAAATTATTTTAATGCATGCATTTATTATTATGAATGCATGCCTTTAGTATTATAATTAAAACCATTGTCATGTCATATCTCATTAATGTGCTATTCAAAAGTGAACACATAAATCACTTAAAAGTGTTGCATCAAGTACTAAAATAAAATTGTACAACAAGTGCTAAAGAAAACATTAGAACACCATCAAAATAAAATGACCAACAAACAGTAAGACCTACCATTGCTAAAATATCCTTTGCAATTTCCTGCACAGAAGTTTAATTTACACCAACATTATTTAACACGGAAGCCTGAGCAGGCACTCAATCAAGTCTACAAGCACCAAACAAGCCACAAGTATTTCTCAACCTATTAACATCCACTTCAGATCAGCATATAGACACTAAAACATTAACCAGAAACAGACCTATTCTCCAGAAATGCCAGAATATATATTACCAACATCCCAATACAGTTGCAACAAGTCCGCTTAAAGTCCTATAAACATTTGGTTCTTCTGTCACAATTTACAGTAGGTTAACATCAACTTTATCGTGGTATCTAATTGATTTATTGGTTCAATGAATGATTCATTATTTGCTATGATTACTCATCTATTCATAATTTTAATTAACCAATGATTTATATGAAGTTTTAGTGTATCAAATTATCTACCCTGACATTTGGCATTCAATAAAAGTTCAAGCTATGATTCTTATGTAACATATTTTTTTTTGCATTTAGATTTTATATTTGAGCCGCCCTCTGAGAAAAGGAGGTTATAAGGCATGTGTGTAAAGTGTGGTCCCAGATTAGCCTGTGCAGTCCGCACAGGCTAATCAGGGATGACACTTTCCGCCTAAACTGGATTTACGTAAAGGAGTCTTCCTTTAAATCAAAAATTTAATAAAAGCGGAAAGTTTCATCCCTGATAAGCCTGTGCGGACTGTACAGGCTAATCTGGGGCTACAATTTAGGCACATGTATTAAACCTATTTTCACAGAGCGTAGCGCATTTAGATTTATTACTTGTATACAATTAAAGGTATACAGGTCAACCTTTTTTAAAAGCTAGCTTGGATTTGGAACCACTACAATATATAACTTCAAGGTCATGATAATTATTATTTACACAATTTAATATTGCGCAGGTTCAGAACACTTTCCTGCTTTGACCTTACAGGAAATTCAAAAGATTTCGCCTCAAAATAATTATTTCCTTCTGTGTGTAATGAAAACATGTGTAAACAAATTAATCAGCATTGAAGGTAATCCCTCAGATTCCATAACAAACCGGGTGAACATTTTCTACACCACCTTAGGACAACATGGACCTATCTTAAATAAGTGGGTGAAGCAGATAAAACCCTTTTACCACAGAAGGAAATAAGCACAGGCTGACTAGCCAATGGTCCCTAAAATTTGTGATGGGATTCTAGAATTTCTGAGAAAACACACATGGCTTTTTCGCATCATTTCTGAAATATGACCAAAATATATATGCCACAAAGGAAATTGTAGCTTCAATTTACTCCAAATTGGGAACAAAAATTGTTCCATATATATTTTTTTTAATTATTGGTGATAAACCATACATAAAACAGTAATTTACAAACAGAAACATATCAGAAAAATGGGCATTACAACTTCATTTTTTTTAGACTTCTCTCTTTTACTTAACATCAACAAGTCAAATAATATATTGGCAATTTTTTTAACAATAATTGGGAAAAAATTATGCTTTTTGTAATTGGAAATATGACCCAATAACAGCGCTAAAATCAGGCAAATAGAGCCCTAACTGACACATGAAGTCCTCCATGACGTAAGAAATATTGAAAGAATGAGGGTGGGATATTATGGCAAAACAATCTAGCTTGTTACTTGCTTTCCCTTTGAAATATAATACAACCATGGGGGTCCTATGGATAACAAATATAATTTCTTCTAGTATCCCTAATGGCTTACTAATCCATCTGGTGCTCTGATACCTGGAGCCCCCAGGAGGCTGGGGTTCATTCTTCATCATCCCATATCACACCCCCTGAGTCCCTGACCACTATGATAGCTGTTTAATGACCTATCATCACCTTGCATTTGCCAACACTCACTGTGTTCATGTTTTGAATTACTCAGGGTTTGTACAAACATCAACCTTTTAAGTGCTTCTCAAGATTTGTTAGACAAGCAGTGAGACAATGGAAACTAGAAATGTTACTGTAAGATACAGATGCCCTAACATTCCATTTTTTTCTGGAAACTCCACTTATGATGGAAAAAACTGAACCGAAATATTCAGGTGTGCATGTCCACACCTTGGTTAATAATTATGTCTCTAAAGTTTCTAACAGCAAATTCTTTTACAGTTACACACGACACACGTTAAAAAGGGTTCTAGAGACATCATCCTAACCAAAATATGGAGGTGCGCAAGTTCTCAAGCTGCTTAATATGTTTGTAAACTTTCAGCCCTCGAGCAGAAATACTTTTTGAGTTATTGGGGAAACAGCCTTGTGGTATCAATGCATTTTGAGTAACGTGTGACACAAGTTAAAAATTTAAGATTTGTGGCTAAGAGGGTAAATAAGTCTGGTTATGTAGAAATCATTGGAACCAAAATATGGAGGCGCTAAAGTTCACACGCTGGTTGATACGTTAGCAAAGTTTCATCACTCTAGCACCAATGCTTATTGATTACACCTGACACAAAGTGTGATGGACAGTTGGAAAGACGCAAGGAAGGTCATACGGACAAGGGTGAGTCATAAAGTGGGGGCATAAAAGCAGAAAATGTAAAAACTTGTAAAGTTGTCATTGCCATTTACAGCTATTCATGAAGTACATGAATATTCATTGTCTAATGGTGAAATGTTATATCGAGGTAAATACAGAACTCACCATATTTATTTACAACCTTTACTGTTTACCCGAGTTTCCATTTAACCCTTTGCATGCTGGGAAATTTGTCGTCTGCTAAAATGTTGTCTGCTGATTTTCAAAAATTAGCATTTTCTTCTATTTTTTTTCAAAGAATACTATCAAAATAGCAAACAGTTTGGATCCTGATGAGAAGCCACGTTTTGTGGCGTCTCATCTGGATCCAAACTGCTTGCAAAGGCCTTTAAAATTCGGTTCCAGCGCTCAAAGGGTAAAGAACCTTACACTTAACTCAAGTCATAAAATATAGTCACATAACAGATATTATACACAATAAATACAAGAGGTCCAATTGCTCACGGGAGACCCAAGGTTTCACTATAGAACTAACCAGACACTAAGAGGTCCAGGGGTTCACCTTAGGAACTTAAATGTTCTGAGAAGGTAGTGTTTACATGGTTTTACAATTGACTTATAAAGAAACTTCCTCAATACCTGGACGCCATGTTTTTTTATAACAAACCACATTTATTACTATTTTTTTATGTACATTTTTTTTTTAAACGATTATCACTAAGTGAAGATGTTAATTTGTGGATTACCATGACTAGTCGAAAGACCTAGCCCAACAAGAGCGAGGGAAATTAATCAGCCATAGTCTCAATCAACATACCTGTTAACTCTTTCAGTGCTGGAACCAAATTTAGAAGGCCTTTGCAAACAGTTTGGATTCAGATGAGACGCCACAGAACGTGGCGTCTCATCAGGATCCAAACTGTTTGCTATTCTGATAGTATTCTTTGAATTTTTTTTGAAGAAAATGCTAATTTTAGAAATTCAGCAGACGACATTTTAGCAGACGACAAATTTCCCAGCATGCAAAGGGTTAAATACATTAATCATATGGACTGATAAAAATGTATTTAAGTATCAGCTTCAAAGTCAAGTTCTTTACAGTCATAAAATGCTATCTACATTCCCCATTTTGAAATCTCACTATACAAATAATGGTTAGGCAATGGAGTTTATAATGACTTAAGTTAAGATTTACATTAATTAAGATTCTTGTTAACTGAGTGTAGGTCTTGAATAATTCTGGGCAAAGAGAGAGGTTTGCAGCTCCTTAAAACCAGTTTAAACTCCCAATGCTTTACATTGACCGTTGCAAGGCGGTGACCCCAGTTTTTTTTTGTTTGCTGTCTACTTATGTATCTTGTCTACTACATTTGTTTTGTGCCTCGTTGTTTGGCATTTGTTACCTTGCCATAAATAAAGGACCTTATTGTATAATAATGTTTCTCTCCTGCTTGTGCAACAGAAGATGCCATTTTTTTGTATTTCATTTTCACACAACTGAAAAACATTTGGCATTCGTCGAATTCAACTTTGAATTACAAAATTGTGTAGGTCTTGACATAGATCTGGACATGCAGATACCTACATATGAGCCTTGCTCTGAAAATGCATGTGCATAATTTAAGTAATGTCCCAGATTAGCCTATGCAGTCTGCATGGTTAGTTCAGAATTACCTTACCACTGGGGGCTGACGAGGTCAAAGCGTAGTCCGTTTCTCAACGACGTCGGGTATAGGTTTCACTACGAAACATTGTGTTAATACACTACTTAATCAGGCGAGTTTCATCTTTTCTGGTATTTATGGATAAGAGAACGGAACATCCAGTGATGGTACGTACTTATTTTCAATAACAGACTAAATTACAAATGCGCGTAGTTGCAATCGTTACATTGATTTTGTGCTTACATCGAAATATATTGATTTGAAGTAATGCATAAGGAGGTTATTCTGCTAAAATAGCCAATTACAGTAACGTAACTTAAATGAAACTTCATGTTACTTTGATACACTGTACATTAAACATTTAAAAGTACAAAACAGGTTACAAACATATATTTTAATCATTCAAATGCTTTGTTTGGAAGGAAATTACAATTCGCTTTATATATAGGTTTTGCACAGAGTTTGTATTGGTTGTACTACGAACTACAAATATAATGTATAGGTTAGGCCATCCTTAAAAATACTTTTGTTTGGCATAACGCGACCGACTCACTAAAATCGGCCCGACTCAATTTTTTTTTTGTTACTTTCCAAAAAAATTTTTTTTTTGCTTGCCGAAAATCCTTTCCGCTATTTTTTTCTCTTTCTGCTTTTTATCTTTTATCACCGGCGATAATCACTTCGCCCTAAATTCTGGCAATTATCATATCCGCAGCGCTATCAGAGTGGCTTCTGTTTATTACCGAATACACGCCGAAGTCAATCAACTGACCGAATCGACGAAACTCCGCCCCCTGGCGTAGTAAATTACCTATTGAAAATTGATAAGCAACCATTCGCAGCGCTTGTCATATGGGTATTTGGCAGGAATATCTCTTGACCGATCAGAGCATGGGTTACAAACTCCATTTCGGCTAATAGAAAACATGACGACACCGGGCGAGACACTTTGTTAATTGATGTCAATTATCGCAATTATTGTCCCGAAAACAATGTGGATTAAAAGAATGTCGGTCTCTATGTATTAATTGGTGTCTGTTCTTGGTAGACAGGTATGTATATTTTATGCACCACGCCTTTATTATCCGTTTTTGAAACCGTGAAAACTTGCTTTTCGCGAGTAGTAGATGCCTTAAAATGGTCCCGGACGGGAAAAGATGAGTTGATGCCGACGAAGTCTGCGAACAATTAACGTATGTCCCCAATTATAATGATTCTTAATACTTATTATCTTGGTTATGATCATTATGTATCAAGAACTCGGACTGTAAACACAACAATACCTGTAAAGCAAGCTCCCATTTAAATTCCAGCAAACACAATTTATTTCCTCACAATTTTTATGCAGTAAAAAAAAAGGTCCGATAATTTTCACACATGGCAAATCCCTTT